>JAYEVD010000923.1:0-216696 GCA_036346405.1 Phyllostachys edulis
GCTCTTGCTTTCCTATTGTTTCTTCTCTATTCCTTGTCGGAACAATTGTTAACTCTTTGTCTTTCTTTCTCTCTATGACAACTTGGCCCCTTGCCATTCAATTAATCCAAACCATATATCTATCTCTCCCTTACATGTGGACCCTTGACCATCCATATCGTCCAAGCATATATATATATATATATATATATATATATATATATATATATATATATATATATTGTATTCTCTTTCATACGTACTCCTACATGTCAACCTTCCAAAGTAAAACCCTATTTGTTTTCCTCGGTGCCAAATCGTGACAACATCACCCTTTGATCCTACATGGCGGCGCTGTGTCACTGCCATGTGGTACACCAACAGACTCTCAGCCGAGCCTCTTCCATGAACTTAGTCCATGGTGTACCAAGCCTATGATCGATTGGGTCCCATGTGTCATGAAAGGAAATAAATCCTTCTTTCTTCTTCCATGTAACCCCCGTGTCATCCTCTCGATTAGAAACCCTAATTATTTCTCTCTCTTACGTGTCGGGTCCCACATGATGGTCAACCTTTGGTCAACCCTAGCCATGAGCTTGGTCCACCTTGGACTAGCATATCTCTTGTGGACTCGGTCCATAGACCGATGGCCCACATGTCAACCCCTAATCATATTTTAGGAAATTCATTTAATTTCGATGTTCAATTATCCAGATTGGTCCCACATGTCATTCACTATCTTTGTCCTCTCTTACTTACCAAAGGACCCCACTTGTAAGTCTCTAATTTCTTTTTATTATATTTAATCCAAAGGAATATTCTCGAATATTCTTTTCTCGCAACTTTATCATTTCTTGTGATTCTTCCGAGAGCCATATCTTCTCAAATCCGAATTCGATTGAGTCCATTCAAATTCCTAAATTCATCTCAATTCTTTATCTACCTTTCAGTACCATTCAATTTCAGTTTGGAGTTTATTTGATTTGTCTTTTGTCTTTGGTTTGTTTTTTGCGGTTTCCTCGTTAGACGTCAAGTCTCTAATCGTCCAAGGAGTCAAGTTCAAGGAAGTTGAAGATCGAAGTTAATTCAAGATCGCATTGCTCTAGCAAGGCAAGTTGTACCTTTGATCATATTGAATCCCAGTTTTCTAAAACTACTTTGATTCAAATTATTGCATTTACTTTAAGTATTTATTTAAATACTTTTGGGTGTAGCTATTATCCCATTTGTTATATCCACCTTGTCTAATTGATATGCCATAATCTTTTGTCACCCTAGATTGGTTATTTAATAGTTGGTATATTGTAGCACCAACGCGGGTTGGTTAGTCTTAGATTAGATTGTAGCCATGCCATGAATCACTTGTCATGTAGATTGCTATTATAATTTGATTAAGTGAATATGCAACTATGTGATAAAAGCTGTGCACTTATGTGTTGTAAAGCATGTGTTGCACTTAAAACCAAGCGGGTGGGAAATGATTTAGACTAAGGCAAGTGGTGAATCTTGTGTGATATGGTGGGTCGTGGTGCTATTTTGGTGGAGTGTGTGCACTGTGATAAGGCGTGTGCTATTTTGGTGAGCTGTGTATGGGCGTGATAATCAATTTGTGTGCATAGGGATTGTGGTAGTCTTGCCTTGGTCAATTAAGGACCTCACCATATGCGCCATTGAGCGGGGCCTTAACCGCATAACCACATGTCAGGTATGGGACGGACTGGCTAATTAAATTAGCGATGTTTTGATTGATTCGCTTTTGGTTGAATTCATAGCAAGAGAGCCAAAGTGGCGTAAACCTTAGCGAAGTAATCGGTCAAGGCAGACTTTGTAAAGGCCTTGTCACGCACTCTAGACTGCCTATACGTAAGGTAGTGAGCGAAGGGTATCGACGGATGCTGAAACAAACTAGAGAATTCGTGTCTTGTGGGTAAAGCCGCACAACCTCTGCAGAGTGTAAAACTATTCAATAGCCGGTCCGCTGCTATGGACGTGTTTCGGGATTTCACACTAGGTGTAGATCTTCATAAAACCGTGTGGAAGGAGCCGTGTGATCTAAATCATATGGCTATGTGAATAATTTGTTTAGGTTTGTGTGTGTCTTTGTGAAATCAAATTGTTAAATTATGATTATCTATTTGTTTTACTTGCTTTCAATCTATTATTTGTATTCAATTGCAAATGTTGCATTTCGCAAAATAACCACGTAATGCCATTCCTTTGGAATAAGCTTTGCATCTATAAATTGCATTTACGTGGTATGACTTTGCAGATACGGTGTACTCACGCTTTTTTGAATTAATCAAAGTATGAAGAATCGCCACCAACAAGGTCTACTTCAAGGATCGTGGAGAACTAGGTCGCGACCCAATTGGATTGCCTGTGGGCATATGGATGGGCTTCACCGAGTTATCCTGCTTGCTTCCGCCAGCCTTCATTGAGCTTTTGCCTTCTAAGGCATTAATTGTAAGCTTTGACCTTAAGGTCTTTACTCGATGTTTATTGTTATTTGTCTATTTATTAGTTATCTTTGTATATGGAATTGATATTTCACCGATGTTGTCATCTGCAGTGCACTAGCGTGATCTCGACTAGTGCAAGATACACAGAGGGTCCGAATTGTATTTTGGGTCCCGACAGAGGTGGTATCGAGCCATATCGATCGTAGGTCGTGACCTTAGTTAGAATGGCCGCTTTTAAGGAAAACTTCAAAACCTATTTTACAAATGAAAAATCTTAATGATGTGCTATTCTCATCTTGTCTAGCTTCTATACTCTTCGGTCTATTCCGTTCTCATCTATATTCTTATTCACCGCTTTTGAGTATTAAATTGACTCGCTCTCATAACTTCTATAGTTGTCGTGGATCTGTACTAAATATCTTGGTGGATACCCAAGAGCTGTTTTGAGCAACCCTTTGAAGACCATGCAACCACCAACAACAACACATCAATATCTCTCCAAGTGTTCAAGACAAGTTCGTCGCAAGAATTGAAGACCAAGAAGAAGTCTACGTCCCAGCCTTCTCCAAGATTACTCCGCAAGGATCGCAAGCAATAACGTTGGATGAAGATCGTGACCATTCGAGCTTTCTTGCACCGACCATATAGGATAAATCGCTTTTGGTTCCTCCGTGTGTTGAGCCAAGTCACCCAATTAAGTTAGAGCTTAATCGATTAGACGATTAGCTTTGCCTTCTTTCTCTTGTGTGTAGTTTGTTTGTGAGTTTTGTGCTTCTTAATAGCTTTCCGGCTATTTGTGTTCTTTTGTGTTCCTTGGGTTAAACCTGCTTCCCTTAGTAGATTGTCTTCCCTCACCTTATGCTTTTCCCTCTCATCTATTAGCCCTCGTCAGCCAGTAGATGAAAAGCCTCAGTGGAGCCAACCTTGTCAAGAATCTTGAGATGCCAGACATCTCAGATCCGTCAATCCCAAGAAATAAACTAAGCTTGCAAGATCTGGGAAGTAGAAGATCCAATCATGGAACATTTCTTGGTAGTTCAGACCCAATTCATGAACACAATGATGCAGGATATGAACAACATGATGATCCAGCAAAATCAGACCATCGCTACCTTAGTCAATTCGGTGAATCGGAATAATCAAGCAGACCTTCACACCGTCGCCAGAATCAACACCAGAGCAGACGTTAACCAGCAACTATCTCCAGTGCCAGTAGTGATACATCAGAATCTGAGCCAGTTCCCTGCCACCCAGAATCAGCTCATGCCAGCATGCAACCGTCGGCAGTAGTAACCTCTGCAATGATGCACAGTTCGTTGCCATCCCAACAGCATACCCTCAGTGTGAGTTTGCGAAGTTCGTGATGATCGAATCGCCAGTCTTTGAAGGATCAACCGCACTCAAGGATGCAGAATCCTGGATTCGCACCATAGAGCAAATTTCCGAGCCACAGTCAAAGATTTAGCAAAAGAAGGTAAGCCTTTGTCAGTACAAGATTTGTTAGCCGAAGAATCACAAAGGCAGAATATTGACCTTGGCAACCAGCCCCAAAAGAGAAGCAAGCCAGTATCGTCAGTATTGTGTTTCGAGTGTGGTAAGCAAGACCATTATGTCAAGCAATGCCCTGCAAAGCGTCAAGCTTCAACCTTCGAGAATGATAGTCGTTCTGCCATAGTCTCATCAGAAAAGTCGCAAGATTTGACCCGTGTATGCTACAGTTGTCCTAAAGAAGGTCATTACATCAGCCAGTGTCCTCAGAAGAACCAATCACTCACTGCAGATGAAGAATGCCAAAAGTTGTTAAGAGAGTTTGCAGAAATGATAGAGCAGATCAGATGATTTCCCTCAGATAAAGGTAGTATCAAATCAAGTTCTTCCGTTTTGTCAAGCACCAATGTGAGATGTCATGATGATTATTAGCACAAGTTGTGCGAAGATTCAGTCTACCCAAGAGCTAATCTTCAGGACCTCAGAGTCAGCTTGTTTGAGTTTTGAGTAAGAATTTCAGTTCTCCCCAGAATCATCTGTGAGCAAGTCAGTGTCAGTTGAAGATCAGTAAAGCAGTCGTTCAAGATAGCCAAGACCCTCATCATTGTAAAAGAACAAGATCGCTTAGGTCGCCAAAAAGTGAACTCAATCGAGAAGAATTTTGAAGCGCTTATCGCAATAATCTATTGTTCACACTAAAGTTACTTGTGGAATCCGAAGTCATCTTCGATCGGTCAAACAAGATATCGATTGAACCCTAGAGTACAAACCGATCTTGTCGAAATTCATCTTGATCGACCATTTTGTCAAAGAAATCGTTGTTCATTCCTAGTAATATCACCGAAGTTTGAAGATTGTCTAGCAAAGTGGTATACGGTAGAGATTGTATCATACGAGAGATGGTATTCACTTAAATTGGTATAGTGTCGGATCGACAAAGATGACCGGTTTACGTAAGTGTCGAGAAAAGTTAGTGTCGCATCGAGGATCCCAGCCACCTCGTGTCGATTGATAGAGTGCCTATGAAGCCTTGGATGCTCATTCCGATTCGAAGATCGTATCACCCAATTAGCGGACACATTGAAAGAATAGTGAGTCGTGTCTTAACTCATAGTACCGTGTCGAGCAAGTAAGTGTTACTGTGCGTAGTTTCCCTACAAAGATCGGTTGCTAGTTAGTTCCAGATTGTCACCATCTAAAATTTGCGGTGGTTGATTGTAAGTCATTGCTCATTTAGGAGCGTAACAGCATCACAAAGTATGTGGATTTTACATTAATCAGAAGCGTAGGTCAAGTGTCTTAAATCTGAAGGGATTGTGAGTAGCTTAGTTCGAGAAAAGCTACGCGGATTATACTGATTATCACCTCGCAGCCCAAGTTTATCGTCGGGATACTGTTGAAGGTCCTGTGTTAAGGATTGTATGAAATTAGGCGAGAGGTGTCTCGATCTGCTCGATTCGAGGCCGAGAAGAAGAGTTAGTTTGTCGCCTTGAGTTCTGGCCGTCGTGAAGATCTCCTCAACTCGTAAGTGTCTTCGATCACCGATCAAGTAGCCGCCGAAGCAATCGAAGTTTCAAGGTGCCTTTCCCGCCAAGAGCCTGCTTTGTCAAGTTTCCGTAAGTAAGAAGTTCAAGAAGAAGCAAGGTCCTTGTTTCATAGGTGTTCAAGAGCAGCTTCACAAAGTCAAAGCGGTTTGAAAGCTGTAAGAGAACCCCGAGGTCGAAGTTCTTTACCTATTTCTATACCTACCCTAAATCTTGGGGACTAGATTCCTTTAATGGAGGTTTGTAACGTCCCAAAATTTGGGTTTTCAAAAATCTTTTAAATAGTTTAGGTCCTGGAAAATTTCACCAATTTTATTTGAATTAATAAAGCTTAATGGGAATTTCCTAAATTAAAAATATTTAATTTGACTAATCTAGACATTAATTAAATAAAAACCTGTGTTATTTGGCTTCCTTATGTTTCAAGAAATTTTCTGGTATTTTCTGAGATTTTTCTGGATTTGTTTGCTATTTTTCTTGGCCTCCTTGATTTTTGGGATTTTATTTAATTCCGAAAATCCTGTCTTTTCTCTCTCCTGCCGCACCGCTACAGTACCATCGGGTACTGTTCATCCGGATCCAATATGCTACAGTAATCACGAGACACTGTCCATCGTCGTTTTCCCTGGTCGTCGGCCGAAGTTCCCGTGTACGCAACCAACTCAAAATTCAAAATTCCATATCTTTCTCCTCGGTACGTAGAAAAGCGAGCCGTTTGCGGTCACACGTCCGTCTTGATCTCCTCTTCCAATCCCCTGATTTGGTTTCCTCCGAATCATCCTCGTTTCATCGCAATCTGCAGAAAACCGAGCTTCAACCGAGGTTCTTCTCCGGCGAACTGCGCCTTCATCCGACGTCCGCCGGCCGAACCGTCTACGGCGTTGGCTTCGCGTCGTCGTCCTCTACGTCATGCTTTCTTCCCTTCGCCCGAAGATCGCCGGAGCACCGTCGGCCATGTCGAGCCATGACGTTCGTCGAGCCCCTCGCTTCCTCGGTGAGTTTCTCTAAAATCCGATCGCGTCATCTCGTGCCCCTCGTTCATACCTATCTTTCCCCTCTTTTAGATTCAAGTTTCATTCACCGTGCGCTGAGAATCGAGCGTTCTCTCACCTCTTGTACGCCGTCCTTCTCCGGCCAATTACTCCGCAACCGTTGATCCTGCCTTCAACTCCACCACCGTTGGGTTCGCATCGCCGCGTTCCCACGCCTGTGCTCACCTCCCTTTTCGCAGAGCATCGCCGGAAGCGTTACGCGTCCGTGAGGCCGCCGTGGTCGCCGTTCTTCGCGTCGCTGCCGTCGCATGGAGCCGAATCTTGATGTCCGGACCGCGTCATCATCTCCGCCTCGTCGTTTCCTTTCCGTTTTGCCCCTTCGCCACCACTGTGTCGCCTTGGGCCGCTGTCAGTGCCGTGCGCCATATTTAGCCTGCCTCTGTGCACTGTTCATGTCTAATGCAGTTCGGTTGTTTCGTTCGGTTCTCTGTGAAACCCCTTTGACCTCCTTTCTTTCTTTGCTGTGAAGCTTTAAGTCTCTTTCTAATCTTTATTCAGTACCTTGCCTTCTCCAGTCACAATGTCAATGCCTTGCGCCATGAACCGGTTGCACCCGATCCTCTGTCCTCTGTGCTTGTCGTTCCCTGTTGGTTCTGTTGGTACTGTTTCTTCGTGTCTTCTGTGATTCTATGTATTCTCTAATTTGATTCTCTAATTCTCTCTCCTTCATTGCTTTGTCATGCCAGTGCCAAGTCATGCCACCATACGCCTATAACAACAGGCCGGCAACTTAATTCTCTGTTCCTTGCTTTCCTATTGTTTCTTCTCTATTCCTTGTCCAGAACAATTGTTAACTCTTTGTCTTTCTTTCTCTCTATGACAACTTGGCCCACTTGCCATTCAATTAATCCAAACCATATATCTATCTCTCCCTTACATGTGGACCCTTGACCATCCATATCGTCCAGTATATATATATATATATATATATATATACATATATATATACATATATATATATATATATATATATATATATATATATATATATATATATATATAAATGTACCCTCTTTCATGCAGACCTACATGTCAACCTTCCAAAGTAAAACCCTATTTGTTTTCTCTGCCAAATCAATGACAACATCACCCTTGATCCTACATGGCGCCGTGTGTCACTTACCACGTGGTACACCAAGACTCAACCCGAGCCCTCTTCCATGAACTTAGTCCATGGTGTACCAAGCCTATGATCGATTGGGTCCCATGTGTCATGAAAGGAAATAAATCCCTTCTTTTTCTTCCATGTAACCCCGTGTCATCCTCTCAATTAGAAACCTAATTATTTCTCTCTTACATACGGTCCCACGTGATACCAACCTTGGTCAACCCTAGCCATGAGCTTGGTCCACCTTGGACTAGCATATCTCTGTGGACCTGGTCCATAGACCAGTGGCCCACATGTCAACCCCTAATCATATTTTCGTAAATTCATTTAATTTCTAATGTTCAATTATCCGATTGGTCCCACATGTCATTCACTATCTTTGTCCTCTCTTACTTACCAAAGGACCCCACTTGTAAGTCTCTAATTTCTTTTATTATATTTAATCCAAAGGAATATTCTCCTAATATTCTTTTCTCTCATAACTTTATCATTTCTTCGTGATTCTTCGAGAGCCATATCTTCTCCGTCTCAATTCGATTGAGTCCATTCAAATTCCTAAATTCATCTCAATTCTTTATCTACCTTTCAAGCACCATTCAATTTCAGTTTGGAGTTTATTTGATTTGTCTTTTGTCTTTGGTTTGTTTTATGTGCTTCTCTCGTTAGACGTCAAGTCTCTAATCGTCCAAGCTGAGTCAAGTTCAAGGAAGTTGAAGATCGGGTTAATTCAAGATCGTCATTGCTCTAGCAAGGCAAGTTGTACCTTTGATCATATTGAATCCCAGTTTTCTAAAACTACTTTGATTCAAATTATTGCATTTACTTTAAGTATTTATTTAAATGCTTTTGGGTGTAGCTATTATCCCATTTGTTATATCCACCTTGTCTAATTGATATGCCATAATCTTTTGTCACCCTAGATTGGTTATTTAATAGTTGGTATATTGTAGCACCAACGGGTTGGTTAGTGCGATTAGATTGCTTAGCCATGCCATGAATCACTTGTCATGTAGATTGCTATTATAATTTGATTAAGTGAATATGCAACTATGTGATAAAAGCTGGTGCACTATGTGTTGTAAAGCATGTGTTGCACTTAAAACCAATCAAGGGAAATGATTTAGACCGAGGCAAGTGGTGGATATGTGTGATATAATTGGGTGTGGTGCTATTTTGGTGGAGCTGTGTGCACGGGCGTGATAAGTCGTGGTGCATAGGGATTGTGGTAGTCTTGCCTTGGTCAATTAAGGACCTCACCATGTGCGCCATTGAATCGGGCCTTAACCGCAGTACAACCACATGTCCGGTATGGGGACGGACCGCTAATTAAATTAGCGATGTTTTGATTCGATTCTGCTTTTGGTTGAATTGGGCGCAAGAGGGGCCAGCGGCGAAACCTTAGCGAAGCGAATCGGTCAAGGCAGACTTGTAAAGGCCTTGTCACGCATTTCTAGACTGCTTACGAAGGTAGTGCAGCGGTGGTATCGACGGATGCTGAAACAAACTAGAGAATTCGTGTCTTGTGGGTAAAGCCGCACAACCTCTGCAGAGTGTAAAACTATTCGAATAGCCGTGTCCGCGGTTATGGACGTGCTCGGGGATTTCACACTAGGTGTAGATCTTCATAAAACTGTGTGGGAAGGGAGCTGTGTGATCTAAATCATATGGCTATGTGAATAATTTGTTTAGGCTGTGTGTGTCTTTGTGAAATCAAATTGTTAAATTATGATTATCTATTTGTTTTACTTGCTTTCAATCTATTATTTGTATTCAATTGCAAATGTTGCATTTCTGCAAAATAACCACAGAATGCCATTCCTTTGGAATAAGCCTGCATCTATAAATTGCATTTCTGTGGTATGACTTGCGGAGTACGGCAGGTACTCACGCTTGCTTTGACGAATCAAGCGTAGTGAAGGAATCGCCACCAACAAGGTCTACTTCAAGGATCGTGGAGAACTAGGTCGCAAGACCTGTACCGATTGCTCTGTGGGCATATGGATGGGCTTCACCGAGTTATCCGTTTACGTTCACCGCAGCCTTCATTGAGCTTTTTGCCTTCTAAGGCATTAATTGTAAGCTTTGACCTTAAGGTCTTTACTCGATGTTTATTGTTATTTGTGCGCTTATTAGTTATCTTTGTATATGGAATTGATATTTCATCGATGTTGTCATTTGTGGCACTAGCGTGATCCTGGATTAGTGCAATTATACACAGAGGGTCCAGAATTGTATTTTGGGTCCCGAACCTGCATCACAAGGCTTCAACGCGTCGGTCGACCGCACCGACCGACAACATTCTCAACTTTGCCGAAAACGCGTGTTTCGACAAAACCGTAGTTTACATTACCAATTGTAACATCATCCTAAGATCTCGAGGCATATCCCCATGATATCCACACAAAATTTAACCCAAAGTCCTTAGAGTGGATACCATCCACAAAATCTGACTACAACAACTAGCAGCACCTACATATTCAGCTTCAGAAGTGGATTGTGCAACAGAGAACTGCTTCCTAGAAGACCAAGAGACAAAAGAAGTACCTAAGAAATGACAAGTGCCTGAGGTACTCTTTCTATCTAGGCAGTGACAGTCTGTGAAAATCGAATCGAAAACCTCGAATGGACAAGGAAGAAGAGCAGGAATACCAAATGTCATACTGGAGGGTAGAGTGAAGGTACCTGAAAATGCGTTTAACCGCTTGGCGATGTTAAGTCCTTGAAGACGCTCAAACCTCGACAGAGGCGCATCATGAGTGGATGTCCGGTCTTGAGGCCGTCGGCATGAAGGGAGCCAATCATGTCATGCAGACTCGCGTTGATCCACGGCTTCTCCTTCCTCATCTGGATCCAAAGCAGTCGAAGTCACCATGGGAGTGGTGATCGGCTTGTAGTCACCCATCTCGAAGTGCTTGAGTAGATCCTTGGAGTACTTCGTTTGATGGATGAAGATCCCTTCCTTGCATTACTTGATTTGGAGCCCTAGAAAGTAGTTGAGCTCTCCCATCATACTCATCTCAAATTCCCTGGACATGGTCTCAGAAAAACTGGAAACAAGAGCATGAGAAGAATCACCAAAGGTAATATCATCCATGTAAATCTGAACAAGTAGGAAGTCATTGCCATGCCTAAGAATGAAAAGAGTCTTATCTACCTTTCCCATCTCAAAATCATTCTTAAGCAAGAAGGTATTAAGTCTATCATACCAGGCTCTAGGGGTTTGCTTAAGACCATACAAGACTTTGGATAGCTTGAAAACATGATGTGGGTGCTTGGGATTCTCAAAGCCTGCAGGTTGCCTAACATACACTTTCTCCTCTATAAAACCATTCAGAAAGACGCTCTTGATATCCATTTGATGCAACCTAAGTCCCTTAGATGCAGCAAATACAAGCAGAATGCGAATGGATTCTAATCTAGTAACAGGAGTAAAGGTCTCATCAAAGTCTAACCCCTCAACTTGGCTAAAACTCCGAGCTACCAACCTAGCCTTGTTTCTAACCACAGAACCATCCTCATTTTTCTTATTCTTGAATATCCAATGGGTTCCTATCACATTATGATCACTAGGAGGTTTTACTAGGTTCCAGACCTTGTTTCTCTCAAAATTCTTTAACTCCTCATGCATGGCATTGACCCAGCTAGAATCAGATAAAGCATGTGATATATCGCGGGGTTCAAAAGAAGCTACAAATCACGAGAATGAGAGAAGAGACTCGAGATCATGATACGAGCGAGTGACTCGCTCATAAAGATTATCAATCATCCGATCCGGAGGGTGTTGCTTCCGAATGTGCGAGTGGGCGCCTAGGGAGATAGCATCTCCTCAACCTCAGTGATCTTGCTAATAAAGAAGATGCAAAGAAGAGCCTCAATTGGAGGTGAAGCGACAGAAAGGTGTTCTCCTTGATGGCTTTGAGTTTAGGCAAACCTCTCATGAGATCAAGGCCGCTAACTCGCGTCAGATGATCAAAACCAATGTGCCCCAAATGTCGGTGCCAAAGCCAGATATTAGAAGAAGATGCAATCAAACATTTGAGTGATCCAGCAAGAGATTTAGAAAAATCAGCTCTAAAAATTCTACCAACTCTAGAAATCCCTAAAACAAGCTCACCGGCAGAATCAAGCAGACGACATGTATTTTTCTTAAATCAAGTTTCGTAGCCATCATCAAGAAGCCACGAAACAGAAAGTAAGTTGTACCTTAGCTTGTCCACAAGAGCGACATCCTTCAAGATGAATCTGTCATTCACCCTGATCGATCCCGTTCCTTCAATTTGCCCTTGTGTATCATCTCCAAAGGTGATGAAGTCATCACTCGTCGACTGCGTGAAGGAAGTGAACCATCTAGAGTCTCCGATCATGTGGCGTGAATAGCCAGAGTCGACGAGCCATGTATTCTTCCTCCTTCCGCGGTGATCCTCATCGTTGTCATCAGCGTCGACGGAGCCGGCCATGAAGCACATACCGGTGAAGTCCTTGGCCTTCCCTTTCTTGTCTTGAGGGAGCTCCTCCTCCTTGTCCTCCTCGCTCCCGGAGTCCACATGGCTCATGGATTGCTCTCCAAAAGCGGCAAGGACCCGATGAGCAGCTTTGATGAGCTTGGCAGCATCATACTTGGGCTTGCTCCCTTGAGGCTTCTTCTAGGTAGGCTTCTCATCCTTGCGGCTGCCCTTACTTTTCAGCTTGAGGCAGTTTGCCCAGATACGATATAGCTCTCTACACTCATAGCACGTCACAGTGCCACCTCTCTTCTTGTTTCTAACATTGTTATAGGCCCTTGTGACTTTTTTTTGGCTAAAAGAGCTAAATCAGCCTCAGAAAGACTCTCAAACTCTTCTTCTTGAATTGCAGGTAAACACGCAAGAGAAAATCCAGAAGAAGACTGAGAAGAACCATCAGAAGTTCTTTTCAGAGGATCAGCTACCAAAGCCATGTTATCCTTCTTAGGAAGATCGCCTCTCTTGATCTCATGAGTCTTGAGCTTGCTATAAAGACTCCAAAGTGAGACTAGAGAGATCGACGTTCTTCTCAATGACAGTAGCCTTCATCTCCCACTCCTTGATGTTGATTGCAGCCAAGAGGTGGGTGGTATTCTCAGATTGAGAGTACTCAATATCAACAGCTCTCATCTGATTGATCACCTTGTTAAAGCGAGTAAAAACGTCATCGATGGTCTCGCTAGGACGCATCTCGAATTTGTTATACTTTCGCTTATAGACCGTTTAGCACACTTGATTGATCTAGGACGATCCCTCGTGGTAAGTTTCGAGGGTGTGCCAAATCTCATGTGCGGTCTCAAGGTTGCAAATCCTACCGTACTCCTGCCTACCAAGCCCAAGATATAGGAGATTCTTAGCCTTATGGTTGTTTGCCAAGAGGGTTCTTTGGCCGTGAAGCAACCTCAAAACGAATGAGCTCGAACAACCTCTCATATAGCTTATCCTTCACTCAAGGAAGACTCGCATGCATTCTTCCAATAGGCATAATCGAGTCCATCGAAGATATACGGCCGAGTACTTATCCATCGCTAAGTTCAAGGACCTGGGGCTAAGATCAAGATTGAACTAACTAGGGCTCGATACCACTTGTTGGACCGAAAAGGCGACGAGAGGGGTGAATAGAGTACGATCACTTTTTCTCCTAGATCGGATTCAACACATTTTTACTCCAACAAACTATGGAAGCTATGAAGATCAAAGTACAAGCACGGAAGACTTGCATTGAATCCAATCGAAACCCAAGCAAAACAACCAAAATTACCAAAACTCAATTCACAATGAGTTGGGCGTTGAGACCTTCAACCTAGCGGTCCGACCGCTCCATGGGGCGGTCGACCTCTCAAATGGGCGGTCGACCTCCAAATTTCGATGAACAAGTGAAATCTGCGAACTTCCAAAACACAAAATGGTCTAACTTTTGATTCGTGACTCGAAACCTTACCAAACTTGAGACATACCTTCTCTAAGATGTCAGGAACCTATTCCAATAAACGATCATGAAGATCGTTGTCAAAGTTCTGACCTTTTTCCGTTTGAGTGAATGTTGCTCCAAAACCGAGTCAAAACAAAAACGTGATCTAAAGACTTGCTCGTGGGTGATTGATGATCAAGATGATCCTAGATGTGTTCTCACATGTCACAATAAACTAGATCAAGGTAAAAAACCAAGAGAAAACTCACGGATCAAAGAAAGACTCAAAATCACCAAATATAGAGAAAGAACACAAAGAGAAACATCTTTGAGAAATCTTTCCTTGGATTGATTTGATATGATGTTGGTTTCTGACCACTCCACCAAGGAGGACAAAGACTCAACACATGAGCACGAAATCAAATCCAAAACTCTAGAACCCTAACCTCCCACTATCCTCTCCCTAAGCACCAAAGGTAAACTAGGGTTTCACCAAAGAAAAGGTTAAGGAGTCACGCCAAGACCTCCTCTATTTATAGTGGAGGCTTAGCTTCTAGAAGGAAAACCCTAATGGGCACCCGTTAGGCCCACACACAAACGGGTTCACTCACGCACGTATTTTAAAACGCTGTCTTCATCTCCTCTTGACCTAATCCGCTTCTCCTTGCCCCTGCCTTACGCGGGTTGGCAAAGGTCATCAAGGCGTATTTAGGTGAAATTACCAAAATACCCTTTCGATCTTTTGCAAAGACCGAGTCCAATCTGCGTGAAGCACTTCCATGCTTCGTCACATGTAGGTTGATCCAATGCTCTCATCATGTCGACAAGTCTCTCCCATCCGGCCCCACCGAAACCACCATGGCACTTGCACCGACTTCGCACCGCTTGATCCAACTCCGTCGCATCAACTACCCGTTCGGTCACCTTTGTCCCTTTTGCGCCATGCTTGACTCCATTGACTTCACCCGGCATCTCCGATCGTTCTAGACCTCAGCTCTCTAAGCTTAGTCCCGATCATCCTCGTCGTTGACCGTCGTTGACCTCAAAGCAACCTGCACAACAATAGACAAAGAAATCGATTCCGGGAACAAGTTCTTCGCAACTTGACCCACGTTAGTCAAAACATGCATCATGCAACACATATGCACTGAAACCCATGGATATGACCTAACTCAACAATCATCGCCACCTTTGGGCCAATGAACAAGAAGAACCCGATCGATCACATCGATTGGCGGTCGACAAGTAGGCCGTTCGATGGCCCACAATGCTTGCGTCGACTGGCCCTCGGATCGACAAAGCAGTTAAACTTTGGTGAAAATGAGTATTTCGACAAACCTTCAACGCCATTGCCAATTGTAACATCATCCTAAGATCGCACATATCCCCATGATATCCACAGCTATGGACCTTGGGACATAAGGTTGGGTGACGAAGCATAGAGATGCTACCCAACAACAAGAGTTATATAGAGATATGATTAGCAAAGGTTTGCTTACCAATTTCACTAATCTTCTAGAAGTGATGCCAAAGCTCAGTAGTAGATTAATTGATTGAGGGTCTTGAATCACTAAATGTCATAAGAGGGATATGGAATTTAGTGGGAGTATCTTTATTGAATTGTTTAATTGAAGTTACTTTGATTGAACATACGCCTTAGTTTTGCATATTTTATGTTGTAGATTATGGCACCAACTATTGTACCTACATCCAGCTTTTGCTTTACGCTCGATACTTGAAAGGAAAAACTGAATGGAACAAATTTTATGCGGATTGGTCCCAAGAACCTAAGAATTGTTCTTAGGCAAGATAAAAGGAACATGTTGGAGGAACCAATTCCAGATGTGCCTACAAAGAATGCTGCTGCTACTCTTAAAACCGCCTATAAAAAGGCATGTGATGAGTTCGTTGATGTTAGTTGTCTCATTCTTGCTGCTATGAACTCAGACTTTGAGAAGCAGTTTGAGAACATTGAGGTCTACGATATGATCGTGGCGCTCAAAGGCATGTTTGAGACACAAGCAAGAACTGAGAGATATAAGATCTCAAAGAACTTATTTGGGTGTAGGCTAACTGAGGGTAGTCCGGTGAGCCCACATGTAATCAAGATGGTTGGTTACACACAGAGCTTGGAAAAACTTGGTTTTCCACTTTGTCAAGAGTTGGCTACAGATTTGATTCTTGCTTTGCTTCACGCAAGCTATGGGCGTTTATTTTGAACTTCCATATGAATGGCTTAGACAAGAATCTCACCGAATCAATATGATGCTTAAGACAAAGAGGGCAAGATTAAGAAAAACAACAAATATGTGATGATGGTGCAAAAGAGTACAAGCTTCAAAAAGAAGGCTAAGACTTGGGTCAAGAAAAGGGCAAGGCTAAAGTTTGGGATGAGATGAAAACTAACATGCCTAAGCCCAAGACTAAGTCCGCCCAACTCAAGAGAATGATGCTTTTATTGCAAAGAGCTAGGCCATTGGAAGAGGAACTGCAAGAAATACCGGCCGATCGAAAAAGAATGGTGGGACTAAAACTTCCACTCACGGTATTAATGTTATAGATGTTTTTCTTGGTGACTCTTCTATTAACTCATGGGTATTTGATATCGATCGCTTGCTCATATCTCGCAATTCGATCAGTAGTCTAACAAGGAGTAGGAGAATTGCAAGGGCGAGATGTTTTTCTTGGTGACTCTTCCGTTAGCCGTCGGGACTTTGCCATTATTTTTGCCTTTAGGATTTATTATGGAATTGAATAATTGTTATTACGTTCTAGCCATTAGTAGAAACAATATCTCCGCCTCATGTTTGATGGCAAAGGGTTATAATTTATTGTTGAGAACAATGGTTGTTCTATATTTTTGAATGAGGTGTTTTATGGCTATGCACCTATTTTGAATGGGTTGTTTATTTTAAATCTTGTTGATGCACCCGCTCTATAATATTAATGCAAAGAGGCTTTGGCCTAATAATATGAATTTGACTTTCATTTGGCATTGTCGCTGGGTCACATAAGTGAGAAACGATGAAGAAACTCCATAATGATGGAATTCTAAACTCATTTGATTTGGAGTCATTTGAAACGCGCGAATCTTGCCTACTCGTAAAGATGACCAAGACTCCTTTCACTTTGGTTGAGTGAGAGGACATCCGACTTGTTGGTACTCATACATACCGATGTGTGTGGACCAATGAGCACCGACTTGACTAGAGGTGGTTTTAGTATTTCATTACTTTCACCGATGACTATAGTAGATATGGATATATCTATTTAATGAGGCACAAGTCGGAATCCTTTGAAAAGTTCAAGGAGTTCCAGAATGAGGTACATAATCAACTTGGCAAAATAATCAAGTCTTTGCGATCTGATCGTGGAGGTGAATTTTTGAGCCATGAATTTGGTGATCATTTGAAGCAATGTGGAATTGTTCCTGACTTACACCACCGTGCACTCCACAATGGAATGGGGTGTCCGAGCGGTGTAATCGGACCTTGTTAGACATGGTTCAATCGATGATGAGCCAATCGGATCTGCCATTGTATTTTTGGGGTTACGCTCTAGAAACTGTAGCTTTCACTTTAAATAGGGTACCATCTAAATCAGTAGATAAGACACCATATGAGATGTGGACTAGGAAGAGTCCTAGTTTGTCTTTTTCTAAAGATTTGGGGATGTGATGTCTATGTTAAATGTTTGACGTCGATAAATTCACACCCAAATCGATAAATGCTTTTTATAGGATATCCTAGGGAAACCAAAGGATATTATTTCTACAACCGGGAAGAAGGCAAAGTTTTTGTTGCCCGAAATGGTGTCTTTTTTGGAGAAAGAGTTTCTTTCAAAAGAAGTCAGTGGGAGAAAGGTGCAACTCGAAGAAATTTGGAAAACATCTGAAAGTGTTTCAACTCCTATTGAATCTCTATAGGATGAACAAAATATTGTTGAACCTATAGATGGGGCATCAGCCCCACGTAGATGTAAATGGCCACATTAATTGCCTATAAGGTTTGGGCATGACGTATTATTGTTGAATAATGATGAGCCTAAAACTTTTAAGGAAGTAATGATGGACCTAGACTCTGAGAAATGGCTTGGAGCCATGAAATCGAGATAGACTCCATGAGTGACAATCGGGTTTGGAACTCGGTCGATCCACCTAATGGTGTTAAAACCATTTAGTGCAAATGGATCTATAAGAAAAGATTGATATGGATGGAAATGTTCACATTCATAAGGCTCGACTAGTCGCAAAGGGGTTTCGACAAGTACAAGGGGTTGAGTACGATGAGACTTTCTCACCAGAGCGATGCTTAAATCTATACTGGATCATTCTAGCTATTGTTGCATATTTAGATTATGAGATATGTCAAATGGATGCCAAAACGGCTTTCCTTAATGGAAACCTAGATGAGGATGTGTACATGACACAACCTGAAGGTTCTGTTGATCCTAAGAATGCTAGTAAAGTGTGCAAATTTCAAAAGTCCATTTATGGGTTGAAGCAAGCATCTAGGAGTTGGAATACACGTTTTGATGAGGAGATCAAAAAGTTTGGTTTCATCAAGAACAAAGAAGAGTCTTGTGTTTATAAGAAGGTTAGTGGGAGCGCACTTGTATTTCTAATCTTATATGTGGATGACATATTATTGATTGGGAATGACATTCCTATGCTAGAATCTGTTATGGCATCATTGAAAACTAGTTTTTCTATGAAGGACCTAGGAGAGGCAGCATATATCTTGGGGATAAAGATATATAGAGATAGATCAAGAAGGCTAATTGGATTAAGCCAAAGTACTTATATTGACAAAGTGTTGATTCGTTTCAACATGAAGGATGCCAAGAAAGGTTTCTTACCTATGTTACATGGCATAAGTCTTAGTAAGAGTCAGTGTCCTTCAACGATTAATGAGCGAGACCGTATGAGTGGTATTCCATATGTTTCGGCTATTGGATCTATCATGTATGCCATGATATGTACACGACCAGATGTATCATATGCTCTAAGTGTTACGAGTAGATACCAAGTTGATCCCGGTGAAGGTCACTTGACAGCTGTGAAAAACATTCTTAAGTACTTGAAAAGGACTAAGGATGTGTTCCTAGTTTATGGTGGTGATGAAGAGCTCGTTGTAAATGGTTACACCGATGCATGCTTCCAAACCGACAAAGATGATTATCATTCGCAGTCTGGTTTTGTATTCATCTTGAATGGAGGAGCAGTGAGCTGGAAAAGTTCCAAGCAAGAAACGGTAGCTGATTCTACAACGGAGGCTGAGTACATTGCGGTTTCTGAAGCCGCAAAAGAAGAAGTTTGGATAAGGAATTTAATTGCTGAGTTGGGTGTGGTTCCGAGTGCCTCGAGCCCAATGGATCTCTATTGTGACAATAATGGAGCCATCGACAAAGCTAAGGAGCCTAGATCCCATCAAGTCCAAGCATATACTCGAGACGTTATCACCTTATTTGCGAATTGGTAGATAGAGGAGATGTTAAAATATGCAAAGTAAATACGGATTTAAATGTTCTTCGATCCGCTGACAAAGCCTCTCACACTGACCAAAGCATGAGGCGCATATAAGAGCTATTAGTATTAGATACTTAAATGATTGACTCTAGTGCAAGTGGAAGATGTTGGAAATATGCCCTAGAGGCAATCATAGAGATGATTATATTTCATTATATTCATGACGTTAGATAATATGTTATGTTGTTCCCAGAATAATATTGATAATATTTATTGTCAAGAATGTGACTTGATTTTGAAACTCTATATTTATGCGATGATTGTTCTTAAACATTCCCTGGTCGGAAACATATGAGGACACATATGAATAGACTAGCATATGTATTGGTTGATGACTATGTTTCATGAGTCATAGATATGGAGATATCAAACCAATAATATGGACATATGTTAGAGAACATGGTGTTGGAAAAGACCCACCTTGAGACACTGTTGAGATTGTTATGATTTCGTGTGTTATCAGTTGGTCTCAAGCAATGATGATGTATAATCCTTAGACCTGAGATCAGCATGGTTTCCTATATATGTAATATTACTCTTAGGGGTTGCCAAACACTACACCGTAACTGGGTAGTTATAAAGGTAGCTTTCGGGTGTGCTATGAAATATGGAGAGGAATGTGACTGGTCGGACATGGGATTTGCCCCTCTTAACATAACATGAGAGATGTCTCTGGGCCCCTCGTTGTGGTTGAATAAAGAAAGTGCACGGCCATGCCACTAGTGGTCAAAGTGTCGACCACATGAAGTTATTCGACACTTGATCGAGAAAGTATTGAACAGTCCATGGATGACTTAATCTCACCTAGAGTTCAACCAGATGTCGTGAGGCAAAAGGATAATACACAAACAGGTCGCACGACTGATATATGTTCTCCCCTCCTAGCAGACCTCCCGGGTGGTCGTGGAAGACCTCCTGGGTAGTCCTAGAGGACCTCCTGGAAGACTTCCTGGGTGGTTCTGGAAGACCTCCTGGGTGGTCCTGGAGGACCTCCTAGAAGACCTCTTGGATGGTCGTGGGAGACCTCCTAGGGTGGTTGTGGAAGAACTTTGGGTGGTCCTAGAAGACCTCCTTGGTGGTCGTGGAGAGAACATAATAACCAATTGGTCGTACGGAGTTACGAGCTGACTTGGTCATAGATCATATTGCATTAAGGTTCGTCCGATATATTCTATGTGTGTTCGGGAATCGTTATGTGCTGCTAGGTACCGCTAACGACTCGTAGTCGGAAAGGTTTTTCGAATCACAACCGATCACACATGAACCTATAGGGTCACACACTTAAAGGGTTGGGATTTGATTTGGATGGTGATCCGAATTCTGGTAGGCTACGAGTTGGATGCCTATATATTGAGGAGCAGTGGCATAGGGTGAGCAGATCGAAGCTTTTGAAGATCATCCCGAAACCCTAATAGCCATGCCTTCCTCAACCACGCTGCCGGCGCTAGCACTCCATCGCGTGGTGTACCTGCCCCGTACGTGTGGATACCTTGGAGGTGTTGTTGCGAAGCATCAGCACTAGGACGATCCGCAACTCGTGACGACCTCTTGGAGGAGAAGACATGCGGCAAGAACGATTATGACTGCATCAAATCGCTACATCGACTCTACTTCCGCTACGAGTTGGCACGTCTAGTGGTAATCTCGTAATCTATTACTAGCGGAGGTTCCCTGGTAATGCGGTAAAAATTTTGTTTTGTGCCACTACTACAGAAAAGGTTTTCACAGACGGTTCAAAAACGTCATCACAGACGGTTTCGTGTACCATCTGAGTTTATGGGTTAGTGATGACATAAGGTCATCACAAACGGTTTTCAAACCGTCTGTGATGCATACTTTCACAGACAGTTATTAACTGAAACCGTCTGTGATGACTTTTCTCTATAAAGCCCCAAGCAGTATATATATATATATATATATATATATATTGTTCATAGTCTCTCAGCCACTTTGGGGGGATCATCCACGCTGCCTTCCCGCGATCCCTTTGATTTCCCCATACAATTTTGGGACATATGTTACGCCGAGGAGTTTTGATCTTCATAGACGATATAATGGTCTACAACAGGACTCTGGTGGATCATGAAGCAAAGCCACGACAAGTGATGGAAGTCATGACTCACCATAGGTTAAAAGTCAAGCAATCTAAATGCGCTTTTGCTCAAAGACAATTGACCTACTTGGGACACATTATCAGTCATGCAGGGGTTGCCACCGACCCAAAGAATGTTTCAGTAGTCCAGAATTGGCCAGTACCGGCGAACGTCAAGCAAGTAAGAGGATTCCTGGGCTTAGTAGGCTATTATCGGAGGTTCGTTCGAAACTTTGGTATGATTAGCCGCCCACTCACTTATCTGCTCAAAAAGTCCTGGCATTACCCGATTTCACCCAAGTTTTCGAAGTGGAGACTGATGCTTCAGATAAAGGGGTAGGTGCGGTGCTCATGCAAAATAAACATCCAGTGGCCTATTTGAGCAAGGCTTTGGGACCAAGGGCGCAAGGACACTCCACTTATGAGAAAGAGGGATTAACAATCTTGCTGGCGGTGGAACATTGGCAAGCGTACCTACAGTCGGGCGAATTTGTCATTCGAATAGACCAACGGAGTCTAGTGCACTTGGGGGATCAGCGACTGACAACAGTTTGGCAGCAAAAGGTCATGACCAAGTTGCTCAGTCTGCAATACTGTATTGTTTACAAAGTGGGTACAACAAAACAGAGCGGCTGACGCCTTGTCACGAAGCGAAAAAGGAGACAATGGCGAAATTATGGCAATATCTACAGTCATACCAGATTGGATGGAGGCTATCACTAAGGGATATCAGAATGATCCACAGGCTTGTAAGTTGTTGAAGGATCTGATAGTGTCCAAAAGTGGGACATCCAAATTCCAGCTAAGCAATGGGATTCTCAAATTGGGAGATCGAGTGTGGGTTGGAGATAATGCAACAGTAAAGCAAAATATATTACAGTCACTGCATTCTAGTGCCATTAGGGGCCATTCCAGAGTTCAGGTAACTTATCACCGAATTAAGAAGCTATTCGCGTGTCCTGGACTGAAACAAGATGTAAGGCAGTTCGTGGACCAATGCTCAATATGCAAACAAGCCAAGGCTGAACATGTGCGCTATCCGGGTTTATTGCAACCTCTTCTAGTTCCAGACCATGCCTGGAAAATTATATCGATGGATTTCATTGAAGGGCTACCCCGTTCATCAGGTTTCAATTGTATCCTGGTTGTGGTGGACAAGTTCTCAAAATATGGTCATTTCATCGCAATGGCACATCTGTTCACTGCGTTCCAGGTGGCTCACTTGTTTATGCAACACATCTTCAGACTTCGTGGATTGCCTCTATCCATCATTTTTGATAGGGACAGGGTGTTTACAAGTCTGCTGTGGAAGGAACTCTTTCGAGCAGCCCAAACGCTACTGAGAATGAGTTCGGCATACCATCCACAGACAGATGAGCAAATCGAACGTGTTAATCAATGTGTTGAAGCGTATTTACGTTGCTTTGTTCATGCGTGCCCAAAGAAATGGTTCAATTGGTTGGCATTGTCAGAATATTGGTACAATACAACATTACATTCGACTCTTGGAAAGACTCCCTTTGAAGTATTGTACGGCTATAGCCCTCGACACTTTGGAATCAAAACAACGACAGTTTGTCAGAATCAGGAGTTGTTAGAATGGTTGAAGGAAAGGAAGCTTATGACTGAGTTATTGAAACAACATCTTAATCGGGCAAATCAACACATGAAAGCTCAAGTAGATAAGAAGAGATCCGGTCGATCTTTTCAGGAAGGAGACTGGGTGTATTTGAAACTCCAACCATATATTCAGAGTTCAGTTGCTGCTCAAGCTAACCATAAGCTAGCGTTTCGGTTTTTTGGTCCGTTTCAGGTGGAAAGGAGGATTGGTGCAGTGGCATATAAACTCTTGTTGCCAGCTACTTTGTCAATTCACCTGGTGATTCATGTATCTCAGCTCAGGAAAGCAGTGCATCCTTCAGTATTAGTACAATTTGAACTTCCCGATTCAGGTGGTGACAAGCACATTCCAATCAGAGTGTTGCGTCGTTGACTTCATGGCAAAGGCCCTACATCAACTACGCAAGTTCAGGTTCAATGGTCGGATTCCTCGGTTCCTACAACCACATGGGAAGACCTGGACGATCTACAAACTCGCTACCCATATGCTCCAGCTTGGGGACAAGTTGGAACTGGAGGAAGGGGCAATGTCATGACCGATACAGTAACTACACGGGAAGATTAAGTCCTTGACAATTTACTCAGATGAGTCTATCACAAACCCACGACGTGTTAAACCACACCTCCACTGCACAACCGTTCGCCCGAGCGAAAACCATTTTGTTTAACCAAGACCAATGACATACCCTACCATGGTACTCAAATTTTAACAATAGTGGTTAACCACCATGATTCTATATATCATTAAGTCAAGATTAATCATTATGACACATGTGATAATGAACCCATTGAAACTAAGCATCTATAAGATACTCATGTTGGTGATATAAATATGTCAAACTAAAATTATCCATGCTAGGGTGACAAAGGATTCATAGCATTCAAATAATCAAAGAAGACATAATGACAATAGGTAATAGCTAAACCCAAGATAATTTGTATAAAGATAGCATGCAAGTGTATAAAGCAATATACTTTTGAAATCATAGGTTTAATATGATTAAAAGACCATGAGTTGCCTTGGAATAAATCCTGGGATTGATCTTGATCTTGATGATCTCCTCCTTGCTCAAAACTTCCCGAAGTATCAACGCCTACTCGTAAACAAAGCAAATAAACTAAATAAATAAATAATAGACATAAAACAAACTCCAAAAATTAAATAAAAATCTTAGATAAATAGATCTCGAATTTATATGAATTTAGAAATTTGAATGGACTCAATTAGAGTTTGGATTCAAAAGATATCGCTTTTGGAAGATTGAAATCCATGAAATAATGAAAATCATAATTTATGGATTTACTGGAATTATTTTTCCAATGGAAAAGATAATTATGATGTCAGCTGACGTCAGTAAGAAATTTTGGCTAAAAACATAAAAAGAAATATGGGATGACAAGTGGTTCCCGGTTGACATTAATGTGGTCTATGGTAGGATAAGTCCACGGCTCTTTGGCTCGGCTTCTAATTTTGATCTGCCACATGGAAGACACAAGGGCAAAGGCAGACGAGGTGGCGGTGATGTGGAAGGGGAGGTGGCTAACCAAGTCAGCAAAGAGAGGAATCAGGGAGAAGGAGAAGCTCCAAAGGAAAACCATGGCCGGCAGCAATGGACACTACTACAAAAAGGCTAATACTGGACGCCTCATCACAGACGGTTGACCAAAACCGTCGGTATTACATTCAATCACAGACGGTTTTGGTTTAGAGACCGCTCAGGCATCGGCCGCGCTAAAAACCGCTCGTGAAGAGGCAATATCACGCATTTGTTCATTTTGAAAACCGTCAGGAAGTATCACGACGGTTTCAACACGCAACCGCCGTGATATTAATCAGATATCACGACGGTTTTAAACACAACCGTCGTGAAGTATCGCGAGCGGTTCAACAAGAACCGCTCAGTGATATTAATTAGTATCACGCACGGTTCTTAACAATAACCGCTGTGATAATATCGCCTGACTCCACGGTCGCCGCCATCCGCCGGCTCCCGTCGTCTCTTCATCGCCGACGCGGCTCGTTTGCCGCCAATCCGCTTCGGCTCCCCGTCGTCTCTTCGTCTCACGCTCTCAATTTATTCCTTGTTTGATAAAAGGATCATCCGCCATCCAAGATGATCATCCCCACATACTTATAAAATTAAAAAATGTAAATGGTCGCTTCTTCCTCGTCAGCCAAGCATCGATGGCCTTCCGGCCTCATCAGACGAGCACCTCTCTCGGTGTAGGTTGAACTGCGTCTGCGGAAGAACCTTGCTTGATCAACGGTGTCTTCACTCCTCCGCCGGCGGAGAATTTGCCGGGAGCGGTGACGGCCACCTTCCATCGCCTTGACATTCTCCTCCGCCGTGTCTTCGGGTGATCTCCCACTTTAGCGTAAGCATACGTCATCGACGAAGTCCTCCAAAACGACGTTGCACGCCTCTGTGAGGCTTGCCGTCACTTGACTCGTGAAATCGAGGCGAAAGCATCGATACGACCAGCCGATACCCTCAAGCAAGGAAGAGAGCCTATGGGCTCAATTCTTCTTGGTTCAACGACCGAGGGTCTTCGGGAGACACTTGAACGAGCGCCACGAGTGGGCGATTTCGAGCTTCATTCGTGATGATCGAGGAACCGCCCAATGCCGACGCCTGCCGCTTATGAAGTATTGAAGACGGAGATAGCACCTACCTCCGCCACTAGAAAAACTTTGTTTTATTTATAGGTTTTACTTTTTAAATCTTTTTAGTTTAACGCCTTATTTGCTTGGCCATATATATGAAAATTCCAAAATGAAAAAAAAGTTTGGAGGTGAAGTTACTATATTTAATTATATGTTGAATTATTGCGCTCTCTCTCTCTATATATATATATATATCAGAGACGGTTTTGTGGAAAAACAAAATCTAGTTTGGAGGTGAAGTTACAATTAATATTAATTATATCGTAAGCAGCAGCGTCAACGGGCGGGTGGACGATTTTGAGCTTCGTCACGATCAGAATCGTCCGATGCCGACACCGCCGCCTATGAAGTATTGCAGATGGAGATAGCAGCCTACCTTCGCCACTAGAAAAACCTTGTTTAATTATAGGTTTCTGCTTTTTTAATATAAACATGTAATTTCTTCACATGTCATGTAAGTGTATATACTTGAGAAAAAATATTTCATGGGCGGTTCCATAATGGAACCGCTCGTGATATATCCTATATCACGCGGTTCCATTATGGAACCGTCGTGATGATATCACCGACGGTTCCATAATAGAACCGTCTCGATAAGTCTTTATAAGTAGGAGCTAGCACACTTGCCGCTAGGGTTTGCGCTCTAACTCGTCACTCCCGGCCGCCTTACTCTCGTCCGTTCTCTCCAAATCGCCGCCGCCGCCCATTCTTCTTCGTTGCCGACGGTTTAGCATCTGGTGACCGCAAAAGACACTCGTCACGATAAGAGTGTCTTTTGCGGTCACAATCAAGCAGTTACAACCACGGTGACGCCCAAACTCTCGTCACTCCCGGCTCGGCCGCTAGGGTTTGCGCCGCCTAACTCCGTTCCCTCCCCTCGACGCCGCTAAACCTCTGTCTGCCCGCCGCCGACCCTTTGCGCCCGCTAGGTCCGCCGGGCTTTGCTTTCCCATCCTCCTCTATTATCCTCTAGATCTGTTAGCTTAATGTCTTTTGTTGAGTTTGATTTTTATGCATGAGCCTTAAGTTGTGTCCCGATGTTTGTGTGATTTATGCAAGGTAAAGGAAATGGATGAGGGTTGTCTTTGGTGGTGGGGTCGCCACCGTGGTTCTTACTGCACTAAGGTCCTCTCTGTCTCTACCCTCCTTGCTCTGGATGAAAATGGCTAGCTAGTGCTCTGCGATGGATGCCGAGGGCTACTCTTGGTGTGGTGGGTTTGGACACCCTTGGTCTTGTTCTCTTGTCGATGAACCGCTCAATGATGTTAATAGTCTTATGCTGAAATTGAATTGATAATTAGTTCATATTAATAGTCCCTTGCTCGTGATGTAATGATGTAAATAGTCCTATGCTGAAATTGAATTGATAATTAGTTCATATTAATAGTCCCCTTGCTCTGTGATGTAATGATGTAAATAGTCCTATGCTGAAATTAAATTGATAATTAGTTCATATTAATAGTCCTCTTCTTTGTGTGATGTAATGATGTCAATAGTCTTATGCTGAAATTGAATTGATAATTAGTTCATATTAATAGTCCCTTGCTCTGTGATGTAATGGTGTCAATAGTCTTATGCTGAAATTGAATTGATAATTAGTTCATATTAATAGTCCCTTGTTCATGCCGGTCAAGTTCTCCTACCTCTCATGCGTGCACGCCCTACCATTCCATTCATAATCTCTTCTCTATAAAGTCTCCAGCAAAGGGTCGCTTGTGCCATTAAAACCAAAGATCATATATATATATATATATATATATTATTCGAGTCCTCACCACTTTAGGGGTCGCCCACGCAACATGAGAAGAATGAGACAAGATCCACGGGTAATCTCATTGAGCCCTTGCAAGTATAAGAAGTATGGATGCAAAGAGAGCGGTCGGACATCCAATTACCTGGATTGGACGTCGCTATGTTCAGAAAGTGTAACATCCCAAATGTATAATTAGGGTTAATCAAGTATGATTATATGTGTAGAAATTAAAACTTTTTCTCACATCTTGAAAAACCCTAAAATCTTATGTAATTCTTGTCCAAGAGTTGTGTAATCCAAAAACACAAAGCTCTTGTTGACCAAAAATCAAACTCATTCTCCAATTATCTTAAATCTTGTGCCAAACATTTGGAATATATTTTCCTTGGTCCCAAAAACCGATATGGGACCCCTTCTGAAAAATATCATGAGTTATAACACTTGTTGATAATTTTTGGAGGCAAAACAATCCTTTAAACAACCTTCATGAATTTCCTGAGAAAAATGCATTGCATAATAACCTCTGGAAATTTTATGCAAGGTTGATCTCATTGTCAACAAGCTCCAGATTAAAATTTCATCAAATTTGGAGTTCATTTGCTATCTCAAATAATTCGCTAAGTTTCATTTGTTAAAAACTAAATTTAAAAGCCTACACTGCTTTCCTTGGGCTAGCTATATTCAAAGTTGGTCCAGCCCAACCCGGTCTCGCACCTCGCCAGACCTCATCTCCATTTTGATCAAGTCGCGTGTTGGATTTACATCCACACCCACGACCTCCTCATGATCAACACCGCGAGGACCTCCCCACCTCATGAGGTCATTGCCGTTGGATCCGTGATCCATGGCCCTGACCTCCCCTTACTGTTAAAACTAAACAAACCTCCCACCTAACCAAGGTCGTAGCCATTGGATCAAATCCAACAGCTCACGACCTCCCTGCGTTATCAAGCACTCACAACCTCCCCCCATCTTTTGTTGTGCACCGTTAGATTAAAATCTACGGTCACGACCTCCTTTTTGTCTCATGCGCACCAGACCTCCCCAACGCACGTGAGATCGTAGCCCTTAGATCTAAATCTAAAGGCCATGACCTCCCTTGTGCGTTGCGCAAGCTCAGGACCTCCACCTCCTTTGATCGGAACCCTTAGATCTAAATCTAGCGGTCCCGACCTCCTTGCCTGCGCATCATATCGACCTCCGGTCATCGTGTGCCCTTGATTTAAATCCAAAGGCCATGACCTCCCTCATGTCTTTTTGATCGCGTGCAGTTAAGTCCTCATGGAGGTCCGACTGCTGGATGGAGATCCAACGCTTTGGACCTCTGTCCCTTTTCCTCACGTTTGCTGCGACATGAAATCGGAGGGCCACGACCTCCCATCTTGATCGTGTGGTGGGACCTCCTCCCACCACTTAAAACATAACGGTTCAAAATGAGATCCGATGGTTAGGACCTCCTGTGTCTTATCCAACGGTCATAAGGACCTCCCTGTTCTTCTCCTTCCTCTGGCGCATGCGTGCTCTGAAGCAGTGGAGTTAATGTCCACTTGTCCTCAGTGCACCTTTAATGACTCTTTCTTGACCAGATTAACGTGTCGACCTTAGCCTCATGGGTCGGCTCGGACTGCCACCATGTCCACTTTACGCCCCGTCCAACCTGCTCGACCATGCCATGGGCCAAGCTCACCATGAGCTTAGCCGGTGGCCTAAAACCTCTTTGCCCTAAGTATAAGAACACCCCACTGCGTGCCTTTATCTTCCTTTACAAGCCTTTGTTCCTTGCTCGCTCTCTGTGCTTGTGAACTCTAAACCACCAAACCATCCTTGGCCGCCATTGTTGGAGTTTGAAGCTCCTTGGTGGGCAAGGGTCATTGAGATTTCTTCTTCCTCTCCTTGCTTCCATTTGTGCCTTCCTCCGGGACCAAGACCTCACTGCTTTGGTTTGGACATTTACAGAGGTGGACAAAGTGGAATCTGGAGCTGGAGCTTTGGTAGTGGAGCACCTTTCTTCCCCAACTCAGTCATCGCCTCCACGACCTCCCCAAAGACCTTAGGACCTCCTGTACTTCCCTGTTAGTCCTTTAGCTGGGCACCCGCATGTATGTTGTTCATGAGCTTCTCTTGGGCACACGCTTGAATGGATGTCGCGAGCTTTAATTCGCATTTTGAATTTTTGCCGTGTTGTGCCTTCGTGTTCCTCTCCGGCTCATGGCGTTTAAGACCGCCCTTGCCGTTGAAAGGAGGTCCACTTGGAGCGCAAGGCTATTGCACACTCGGCTGGTACCATTGGATGTCGCCCGAGGCCTACATCGCCGGGCGAGAACCATCTTTTCAAACTCGGGTTTTGTCGGACGACGTGCGGCGGCGCCATTGTCGTTTTAGGACAAAGATCCGCCGCGATTAATGCGCTCATCATTACTCAAATCATTGTAATCATTGATGTCTTAAGCGCCTTTAAATCCACCCTTTAATGCGTGCATTTAAGACCTCCGTAGCAAGACGGACCTCCTTGATGTCCAACAGCGCATTTATTCATGTCCAAGCGCGTGCGCAAGTTAAAGCGCTATTTGGTCCGGGATCTCCATGACCTCCTCCAAGGAGATCCGAGCGCCCAAGACCTCCTTGCGCATCGTGGCCGTCCAGACCTCCCTGGAGGTCTGTGACGTTGAGGACCTCCCTTAGGACCTCCCCTAGGTTATCTCAGCCGTTCATGACCTCCCCGGGTAGATCTTGACCGTCAAGGTCCTCCCTCGGACGATCTGAACCATCGAGGACCTCCCTTGGAACATCTGGACCGTCCAGGACCTCCCCTGTGAGGTCTTGACGATGTAGATCTTCCTTGGGGAGATCTTGATAGTTTGGACCTTCCTTTGGAAGATCTCAACCGTTGAGGACCTCCCCTTTAGATCTGGTCCGTTTCGGACCTCCTTCTGTGTTGTGGTCCGTTGATTTTCGCATCTCACGGCCCGACCTCCCTCATCTCAAGATGTGCGTTGCTAGGAGGTCCGGGACCTCTGGACCTCTTGGGCGCGTGTCGTTGTTCACTGGGAGGTCTCGAGCCGCTGGATTTAAGATCTGTGGCTCACGTCCTCCCATACCCTTGTGAGTTTTAGGAATTCTAGTGAGGTCTTAGTTAAACTGAAATAAGGTATAGACTTTAGAATTTCATATCTCCTTCGTTTTGAATCCTTTTGAGGTCATTCAAATTGTGTTAGCCCTGTATTGAACTTGACTTTAATCCAAAAATGATTGTAAGTTGAGTTCAGCTCCGAGCACAGCTTTGCCATTAGATTTTAAAACCAACTTTAAAATGTGCACTTAAATCAATGCTTAACTTGTAAAATACATAACTAATGCTCCATAGACTATTTGTGGGTGAGACCAACTTTGTTGGTTTCCTCTCTTAGTGGTCTCACTGTGGAAATTAGTTTGAGCATGTTGCTGTTAGGAAATTGAGAACTTGTGCATTATAATTTTGTTCAAGTTCTTGTTTTTGAAAAATTATAGAAAGTGCAATATAGCTCCAAATGAGATGAACTCAATTGTGTTATTCATCTCATGAGGTGCTGGTTTTACAATAAAAATCTCAGCCTCACCGCTTTTCTAGAAAATATTGCCTCATAATTAAATTAGTGAATAGTGCAGTTTGGTAATTAATAGGCTGAGCAGAATTGATTTCATCATATCTTTTGCATTGAGAATCCAAATCAATTGGTTCTTGTTGCTAAATTCGTGATAAATCATTGTCTTGCTGCTGTAGAAAATTCAGAGAATTTGGAGTTCGTTTGCTGTGCTATCTTTGTTGCCTTTCGTCGTTCTTATCGGTTCTTTATCGCTTTTCCGTTAGGATTCGACATTTGTGGTGATCCCGAGAGCGACCCTCTGCCACAATTTGACCACCAGCAACAAGGCAAGCAGTTTGACCATTTCCATCATTGTCCCATTACTTTAAAGCTTAATATATTGTTTTAATTCTATGTATGCATGCTACTTTGTGTTAAATGTCGCTAGCGAGCCTATAGTTGCATGATCTGTAGGAATTGTTTATCCTCTACTACCATGAGCCTAGGTTATTTGTTGTGGTGGGAGCTCGTTGGATGAGCTCTTATCACTTAGTAGTTTCGATGTAAATTGCTTAGACATGCCTAGTTATCGGTAGAATGGGCGATCATCGACTTAGTCGATGGTCTTGATCACTCAAAATGATTATTACTCCTATATGTCCAGCACTTGTGCTTTGATTAATTTGTAAAATCAAAAACTGAAAATAAAAGATTGATTTAGACTTGGGCATATTGGATGGATGGTGCGGTTTTTGGATGTGGTGGTATGCCAGGTCCCTAAGGACCGAGTACTTGGGTCACTAAGTTGTTTATTTCACAGTACTAACCACGCGAGGGCATATGGAACCCTCTTGACTAAGTACTCTAGGAGGTGTTAATTATGAGCGAGCCTCGGTTGGTGTGTTTTCAAAACAAATGTATATGTATAGTGTGGGAGGGAGCATTAGCTTAGGGAAGGTTGTGATGTCTCCTTCTCCCGTGGGTTGTGCAGCTCGTAATTAGCATTCATCCTTTGGAAAGGTCTCGAGGACTTAGCAGTACAAGACACCTTCTAAGTGTGCGTAAAGGAAAGGCGGTCCGACGTGTGGGTGCAAAGTGGTACACCTGCAGGATAAAACTATTCAATAGCCTCGCCCTAGGTTATGGACATGCTTGGTAAGGTCGTTCAAGACTAGACTACAACCTTTAATTAAAACTTGACATGGTTGGTATGAACGGGAGTTCATGCTATTGTTGTGGTGACTTGGGTTAGTCACTTCGTGATTGTTCTTGTTGTTGTTATTATGTTATTATCTCGTTGTTACTTCAACATTTAAAAATGCTTTGCCAAATTGCCTTCAATCTATTATGTTATTGCAAATAAATGTTGCTTTATGCTAAAATGAGTCCAAAGCCTCATCCACTTAAATAAAGCTTGCATGTAGCTAGTTATAGTTCTGTTATCTCACACGTAAGTCTTATGGAGTACTTTATGTACTCATCCGCCGTGGTTGTGGCAATTTTGTGGCTTTTGTTGCAGAGGAAGAAGGAGAGCTCCAAGAGCTCTCTTTTGTGCTACGTGTTGCGTTTCTTGACGACTAGCTTGGCGGTCGGTCACGATGCCTAGGGGTTAAGGCACACCGATTGGCTTTGTGTTATAGCCATCTTTATGGCACTTTTGCTTCATTGTTATCTTTTTGTATTTATTGCTATTTGGCCTAAGGGCCTCTCTTTGTAATATCTATTCCATATTAATATTAACTTCGGTTTGTTGCTTATGTTCTATGTGTTGTATGGAATTGATACATTCTTTTGTTGTGAGGTATGTATATCGCATTTCGGGAGTATACATCTCTCGAGACCGGGTTTATTTGGTTGATAATACTAGGGTCAATCGGATGACTAAGTATTATGAGCCTAATAAAAATCCGGGTGCTCACAGAAAGTGACGTTGATGCGCAACTACTCTGACTGGGAAGTGGCATCATGTATTAGCAACCAACAATTCTTGAGCATGTAATTGTCTTTAAAGCCAACAAGAACACCAAGCAACAAGTTGAGAATTCTTTTGAAATATGAGAATGGTTGCTTGGTGTTCTTGTTGGGTTTAAAGACGATTACATGCTCAAGAATGGTTAGTTGCTAATATATGATGCCACTTCCCAGTCGGAGTACCTGCGCATCAACGATACTTTCTGAACATAGCGACGTCCAATCCAGGTAATTGGATGTCCGACCGCTCTCTTTGCATCCATACTTCTTATATTTGCAAGGGCTCAATGAGGTTGCCCGTGGCTACTGTCTCATCCTTCTCATGCTGCGTGGACGATCCCCCCAAAGTGGCTGAGAGACTACGAACAATATATATGTAATATATATATGATGCCGGATTTAATGGTACAAGCAGCCACTGCTTGGGCCTTTATAGAGAAAAGTCATCACAGACGGTTTCAGCCACAAACCGTCTGTGATATGCACTTATCACAGACGGTTTGTGGTTTGGAACCGCTCGTGATATGTGATTATCCTGACGGTTTGTGGTGAAACCGTCAGGATATGATTATCACTGAGCGGTTTGTGGATGAAACCGCTCGTGATATATATTATCGCAGACGGTTTGAACCACAAACCGCTCAGGAAGTATACATCACGAGCGGTTCAAAACCGCTCGTGATGACCTCATGTCATCATCGACCCATAAACTCGGGCGGCTCACGAAACGTGCTGTGATGACGTTTTTGAACCGTCTGTGAAAGCCTTTTCTGTAGTAGTGGGAGGTGAAGGCGAGGATGGTCAGAGGCAAGGGAGGTGCGGATGAGGAGCAAAACGGGATGTCGAGAGTGCAAGGAACACATTGGTGGTGGTGGCTCGACAATGGCGGCAAGGTCTCATTGGCGGTGGTGACTTGGGCGGCGAGGTGCTCATGGGTGATGACGGCGACAACAATTGAGTAATGCCCGAAGAGAAATAGGGTGAGCACTAGCTTGGCATCGACGAGAGGATCACCGAGGGCTTCTCAGAGTAGCCAAAGAATGAAGGAACCGACGGCGCGGTAGGGTTGACCGGAGCTAAAGAAGAAGCTCGACGATGGTGTCTCGGCGGCGGAGGAAACAAATTGAAGGTGGCACCGGACGAGAAGGAGTTAGAACGCACGATGATTCGCATAGAGAGCTAGGGGGCTCACCAAGGAGTAGATCGGGATGAAGGGCCGGCGACCGGATTTGAGGAGACGACGAAGTCGACGGTGTAGGGGTTCCCTAGGGAAGATAGTGCGAGCACGGCGAACAACTCGTTGAGGCAATCCTGAAGATGAAGACGATGTGTCCTGAGGTGGTCTGATGACGATGAACTTCCACGACAAAGAGCTTTGGCGGCCGGCTTGGTCTTGAATAGATCCCGACGCAAAGGAACGGACTCGAGGCTAGAACTTTTAGGGTTTTGGAAGAGAAGGCACGGGCGGAAATCTTAACGCTGTCGGGCTCCTTTTATAGCGCTGGACGGAAGGAGATTGAGAAGAGATAGAACCGGGGGAGTGGTTGAGATTGATGCGGACACGGGGAAGACTCCGTGTTGAAGACGACGCACAGGTGGCATTGGCGGCGGGACCACCAGGCAGAGGAACGAGGGGAAGATGGCTGCGGCTTAGTTGGGCCTTGCACATGGGAGAGCAAAGGAAGTGGCAAAGTGGGCTGGGCTAGCTGAGCCAAGACATGCAGGAGAAAAAGAGATGGCGGGCTGGGTCAAAAGGGAAAACGGATGGGCTAAGGACAAAGGGATTGAGCCCGAAAGGGTTTCTGAGATTTTAAATAGGTTTTCTTTTTCAGAAATTACTGAAAATCCAAATAGCAATTAGAAAATAGCAAATACACTCGAAAAAATTCTAGAAAATATATCCAAGCACATAGAATCCAAATAAAATAATTTTGATAATAGTTGATGTTGACATTAATCACGTTAAATTGTTTTTGATTCATGAAAGTTCCGATTAAGCTTTAACTTTAGCAGAAAAAAATCAAATGGTTATTTTTTATTTTTAAAACTTCAAAAAAGACCAAATTTTGGGATGTTACATCGTGCCCCTCCTGACGCCAGGATGCTGCAGCGAGTCGTCCACTTGTGAGTCCAACTCCCGTCCGAGTAATGTTTACACTTCATACCTATATCCTCTGTTCTAACATCAATCCTTTCGAAATGCAGGCAATCGAGGTCGCCTGACATGCTGAGGACTGGCGAGCATTTTTGCATGAGCGGATTACGGCCTGGACGGAGATAGCGCACGTCGAGGTCTTGGTGGAGCAGTGACCGTACTACATACAGACATACCGTGAGTACATGCAGTGGTACGTACCATGATCGCACACCAAACTCACCCATATTCCGTCAAAGCGTCCAGAGCATGTGACGCACTAGGAGAGTCTCGGCCACTCGTATGATCGATACAACGCTTCGCGGTGTGACGACACCGTGAGACACTTACAACATCCGGTCATTTCATTGATGATATTTGTACTCTTCATTACTGAACCTGTTTTGTCTCTCACTTCAGTTGGAGCGGGCGCAGCGCATCGCAAGTACATCAGAGACCGCCATCTGTAGCCCACACACAGTATCGGGGCAGCTGGGCCTCTGAGGTACATCTTCACGGAGTTGAAGAACATAATAAAGAATATGAGTTGCGGCCGTTCGATGGACGACGTCCTGGCCACCGGTCATCAAGTGGTGTGACCATGCTCACCTGCTAGGTCATCACGACCCAGTGAGATCGACCGGCATCGTATCACTCCACGTCAGTCATTCGCGGGCCAGATCGGCGGGGAGGTAAGTTATGTACAAATCTACGTTATATTTTTTGGTTATGTCTTATGTTTCACTAACATCATGTCATTCTTCTGTCGCAGGTCCGTTGAGATGCAACACTTCTGCCATCCGCACCCCGTACACAGACCAGCGCTCTCCCTCGGTCATCTTCACTGCACATCCGGAAGGTACGAGATTCTCAATTTACGTTCATGCTATTTATTTTAACAAACATCGTTCCGTCTTGCAGCATTCGGTTGACCATGGGGATGATGGCCATCCGTCTAATGACGAGGATACGAGACTTCCAACTCCTACAATGCAGAAGTACACGGGGTTTAGAGCGTACGGTGGGTTTGGACCGTCTACAGGATTTGGAGCGTACGCAAGGCAGAGCTCCTCCGGGTTCGTTGGCACACTAGATGTTCAAGGCCAGAGCTCTTCCACACGACTGGAGTTGCAGACATCGTACCTTGGGGGCGGAAAATTTGGGAGTGGATGTATTCGGTCCCTCGTTCATGACTTCATTGCAGGTGGCCCCCAGTTCGGCATGTCTCAGTAGGACGACATCGACGCTTACCAGACTCAGCTTCCTCCAACTTAGCTATCTGGTGCACCTCTTAATTTATCAGTTTAATATGGATGATATTCTTTAACACTGTATTGCACCACATGCTAGATTATATATTAATTAATCTGTCTCTATCTATCTTTACTCTTTGTCTCGAGCTGGAGAAGGAGGCTACATGACTATTTATTTTGCGGTTGCTAACTATTTAATTGGCTAACTATTCAATGTGATTTGCGGTTGCTAACTATTTAATGTAATTTGCGGTTGCTAACTATTTAATTGGTTAGCTATTTAATTTGCTAACATCTCACACGGCTAATCCAGATTATTTTTTTTCGGCATTATGTTTTCATGTCTATTTGCATAACTTACAGCAGGTCCTATTCTATGACCCACTAAATTAGTTAAGACAGTCATAAGAACCAGCAAAAATACTTCGTCACTAAACTCTCAAGTGCTCACTGCTCACCAAATGCTCACTGTCACCAAATCTCAAGTGCTCACTACTCACCAAATTTTTGTGGGTGCTAGTTAATTTGCGTCCGGCCGGCCATTGGCTGGATGCGGCTTACGGTTGCTAATCATTTAATATTGCGTCGTCCGGTCGGTGAGGGGGCGGTGGAGGTGACGTGGGGTGGACATGAAGGGGTCAGACCTGTGACTGGCCAGACGAGGGACGTGGAGGAGCGTTCGGCCTATGACCGTCTGGACAAGGCGACGTGTCGCGTGGACATTTTGTCCGAGCGGTGACCGTGCAGACAAGGCTTCAAATTTGCTATTTAGTTATGACGGGAATAAAACATCGCAAACGTGCTATTTGCGTAAAAAAATTCCCAGCTCTCTATCCCACCTTCTCCAATCTCAGCCCTCGGATGCCGCCATGCCCGACCCCCACCGATTGTCGTGCCGGAACCTCCAGACATGACTATGGAGGGAGATAAGTGTGAGGACGGGTCCAACGATGACAACGACGACGAACAATTATTATTATTATTATTATTATTATTATTTTTGTGGGGGAAGAAGGTGCAAATTAAGAGGTGGCTAGTGAGGCAATTAAGTTGTTGGTGACGATGGCAGGGTCCAGCTCCGGTTGGTTTGGAGCTTTGCTTGAGCCATGGCATGGCACTTGTGTGGTACAGTACGTGCGGCGGTCGATGTAGCGAAAGCGACAACGACGTACACTCTACCAATCGAGCTTGGCAATAAAAAAGAAAGAAAATAGTCGAAATACAGGAACGATATATAGCAAATCTCGACTATTTCCACAGCAACTAAATGGGATATATATATGGTTTATTAATTGGTAACAATGAATCTATTAGCCAGTCCTGTTCTGATACATTTAACACTTTGAATTTAACTACATACTATGAGTAAGGAATCTAGCTTGTCGTCCCAAAATCCTTGCACAACTTGAAAACATACATATATATATATATATATATATATATATATATATATATATATATATATATATATATATATATATATATATATATATATATATATATATATATCGAGTTGGAAACAAATGCATGGCTCGCTGAAGATCAAAGTAGTACAACAAGTAGCTAGGAATTAACTTGACACTTGAGGCCGGCCGCCTAGCTATAAATATAAAAGCCAGCCAGCAATGGAGAGAGCTAGAGCCTCTCGACCTCCCGTGGCCTTCCTTTCTATCTATAAACGAAAGAAAGAGCGGCCCTTCGTGCTTCATGCCAAACCCAATTGACCCACGCCACAAGCAATCCTTTGCCTGCTTCCTCTTTGTCTTCGTTTTTTCCTTCAAAAATCTGGCGCGGTCTTCATAAAGGTTAGGTACCATCGATCGTACCTCTGCTCGGTGAATCTCCTCGATCGATCTTCCTCTTCTTAATTTGTCACCCCCTCCCTTCCCTAGCTAGCTAGCTTGTCCATCAACGTATGCATGACCTGTACCAGGTGACCCATCTTCAATTCAATTTAATTCCCTCTATGCATGCATGCATGGTATGCATCCATTCATTCATTATCAATTCATGCATGTAATCAACAATGCAGGTAGGCAGGCAGGAACTTGCATCTTTCTTTTGGAGAGAATGTGATGCTGGCTAGCTGTTCAATTTTGTTGGTCGCTAGCTCTTTCTTGCACTACATAACATGGTTTAGTGGGTGGGGCAGGGGAATATTAATTTACGTATGGCTTGTTGATTAATCCTTTCACGGAACCAATTCCCTTCTACCTACCTACCTATCTCAACAAGACGACGACTGATTGATAGATGTTAACAGGCCGAAACAACAAACTGGCTGGCCGGACATGTGCTACTTGTTATGCCACAAGCTCTGCATCCATATTCCATTTACATATATCTCTTGTGGATGGGCATCAGTTTCATATCCATACGTGGCAACTGATATTTCTTTGCATTTAACCCGATCATGCATGTTCATTTTCTCCTCAACACTACTAGTGGAGTTCTTTCGAATCAATATTCAATCTTTAGATTTCTACCTTTTCCAGACCGACCATAGGTAAGCATACACAACAACAGAAAACAAAAGCACAAGGTGCACAGTACTGTTTTTCTTGTACTACTCCAAGCAACATATATAATTGCAGTACATATATAGATGCATATATGGAGGCTCTGCTAGATATCTATCCCTTGAAAGGCTGGCAAATTGTGTAAGTTTCATATAGCTTATTAATTTCCTATTTTGTCTTGATTGATAGGTATATATATATATATATCCTGAATTCATAGCTTAAGCTATATATAGATATGCATGCAAGATACTGGCTGTTCCCAAAATTACAGCAAGCAGGAACGACTTGACACTTGAGGCCGGCCGCCTAGCTATGGAGGGCCTCTCGACCTCCCCCGGCTTAGGCTTAATTTCCTTCCAAACGAAAGAAAGAGCGGCCCTTCGTGCTTCTCTCTGTTGGACACACCACCTGCATGCACGCCAAACCCAATTGACCCACGCCACAAGCATATATTCCTTTGCCTTCGTTTTTGTCACCATCGTATCTCTGCTCGATGAATCTTCTCTTCCTCTTCTTAATTTGTCACCCCTCCCTTCCCTAGCTTGTCTGTCGACGTATGCATGGTTGATCCATCTTCAATTTACCCTTTATGCATGCATGCATCCGTCCATTCATTATATATTCATGCATGTAATCAACAATGCAGGTAGGCAGGCAGATTTGCATCTTTCTTTTGGAGAGAATGTGATGCTAGCTAGCTGTTCAATTTTGTTGGTTGCTCTTTCTTGCAGCAGTACATAACATTGTTTAGTGGGTGGGCAGGGAATATTTATGTATGGCTTGTCGATTAATTAATCTCTTCACGGAACCAATTCCCTTCTATCTATCTATCTGAACAAGATGACTGATTAATTGACGCTAACAGGAAACAACAACCGGCTGGCCGGACATGTACTACTTGTTATGCCACAAGCTGCATCCATATTCCATTTACATATCTTTTCTGGATGGGCATCAGTTTCATATGCATACGTGGCAACTGATACTTCTTTGCATTAACCCAGTCATGCATGTTAATCTTCTCCTGAACACTGCTAGTGGAGTTCTTTCGAATCAATCAATCAATCTTTAAATTTCTATTTTTTTCAGGTCGACCTTAATTAGGTAAGCATACACAACAACAGAAAACAAAAGCACAAGGCGCACAGTACTGTTTTTCTTGTACTCCTCCAAGCAGTATATATAGTTGCAGTACATACATACATATATGGAGGCTCTGCCAGATATCTATCCCTTGACAGGCTTGCAAATTGGGTAAGTTTCAGCTAGCTTAATTTCCTCTTTTCTCTTGATTGATTGGTATATATCCTGAATTCATAGCTTAAGCTATATATAGGAAGCCTTTTTCTACTTCTGGGAGTAGTTACTCCTTATTTCGTATTTCATAACGTAGGGAGTATCTTGCGTAACCGAGAGTATGTATGTAGTATACGAGTATATAAGACCACCTAGGTGGTATTAACACCTTTTCAGAGGTGGTGTGTACAATTTTTTAGACATAGTACTCTTTTTTATGTGCGAATATGAAGGTATTTACAAAATATGCTAAAAACTATGGACTCTTGCAAATTTTTCGTGCGGTTCACATTGGAGTATCTTATAATTAGTATATGAGTATACCCAAAGTGATAAACGAGTATGTCAAGTTTTTTAGGTGGTATATCAGAAGTGGGAGTAACTACACCTGACAGTAGAAAGTATTAATCCATATATATAACCGGGAGTAGAAAGTATTAATCCTCAACATATGTGTACACACGCATGCAAGATGAGGTGCTGCTTGATTCTAGCTAGTACTAATGGTGGCAACTAAAGTACATTCAATTCAACTAATATCGATCATTTGATTTGATTGTACGTACTGCAGGGACATGCAATCTTACATTTCACGGGCGTTCCTGTACTTTGCTCCACTCAGCAAAAAGGTGTTCATTCTCGTGGACAACCAGCCTTGGCTGACGAGCAAGCAGTCTCGATCGGCAAGATTGTGGCAGTTCATGGTCACCAAGGTACTACTATATATGTAGTGTGTATGAATGTATATATATACATATCTATCGGACATATGTGGTTGCCTAGGGTAGCCATCCACGTAGATCTTTAAAGTTGACATTTGATATTTTTCCGATGAAAGTGAGAAATTTTGAAGAGCTATCCTACACCCCCTCAGAATAACTATTCTACACTCCTTCCATGTAGCCACCCCATCCAATAGAAACCCCAACCCACTCAACCCAATTCTAATAAATCCCATGTTGGCTTAATACGCACCCCATCTAGACCTGAGAGTTGGGCCATACCGGGCCTAAGAACGAGACCTCTCAGACGGCACGGCATGGCACGCCGGCGGCATGCCAAGCCCCCCTCCCTGACGACACCCCCGTGCGCACGACACGCCCACATCCACGTCGCTGCCCCCGCCCTTGCGCCCGAGTCACTTCGTGTTCCTGGGCAAGCCGTCTGTGATAGTCAGCAACCAACCATTTCTTGATGTCAAGTCCAATTACTTATCAATGACATCCAGGTAATTGGATGTCCACGCACTCTCCTTACAACCATGCTTCATAAACTTGCGGGCTCGATGAGGTTGCCCATGGTCTCTGCCTCATCCTCCTCACGATCCCCAAAGTGGCTAGGACTACGGACTATATATATATATATATATATATATATATATATATATATATATATATATATATATATATATATATATATATATATATATATATATATATATATATATATATATGAAGCGGTTTTAAAGGCACAAGTAGCCACTGCTTGGAGACTTTATAGAAAAGAGACCGTAAATAGAATGGTAGGACGACTGGGACGCAAGGAGGAGAACTTGACCATCATAAACACTTACATAGCATAAATGTGAAATGAATGATGAGAGACAGTGAAGAGGTGTTGTAGTAGTTTTTGACTCATTTGGTCTTATTTTGGAATAGAATACACACCAATTAATAAATAATTGATGATCAGATGCACAAGCTAGGTAAAAACTCCAGAAATTTGTATGTTAATTGCAGCTTTACAAATTAGCCTAACCTTTACAAATCTGAAAAGTTAATTGCAGCTTTCAAAAGCAGAATACCATATAGGAATATACCATAAAATTAGTTACATGTACAAAAATTTGTGTGTGTACAGATTGATGTTTTGCCCCATCCAAACCCACAACATGAACTAAGCAACATGCACAGAATGCACATACACTAATAGCCCTCAGTTTACATCACAGAGCAAGGGAAGGGAAAGCGATAGAGAGTAGAGGGGAGTAGTTACCTCAGTGTGATGTAATACCGGCGGCAACACCTCCACCATGCATTAACCCACCTCCATTTTATTTACTATGCTTAATCAATAAATTAACCCACATCAGTAAATAATCAACTCACATCAGTAAACGAAAACAAGCTCAAGCATGAAACTAAATTGAGTCCAGGGAGGAGGAAGCCCCAAACTACTGGGCCTCAAACTGATAAACTGAAGATCAAAGTGACAACAGTTAGCAATTCATTAGAGCTCAAATATGAACTAATTATCAATTTAATTTTAGTATAAGACTATTAACATTATTGAGCAGTTCAACAGAGCATACAAATAACAATTTGCAATACCTCCCAGTGCTAGGCACAAACAAATCACACAGAGCATACAAACATTTCTATCCACAACTAGCAGCACCAGCAGTCACACCCGAACACAACCCTATTCCCCACCTCCAGATCTATCCATCCATCCAGCCAGCCAGCAGTCACAGAGGGCAAGACAGCAAGGCCAAGGGTGTCCAAACCGACCATCAACCGATAAGGTAGCCCACATTGCAGCTCGGTTCATATGAATACGTACCAACAACACAAACGAATAGGTGATAGATTTGTCTTACTTTGACATCGCCGGTGTCAGTGGTGAGGTAGCCGAGGCTGAGGTCGGTGGAGAGGTAGCCAGGGGAGGTTGGTGGAGAGGTAGCCGGGGTCAAGCATGCCGGGGGGATGAGGAAGAGGGGAAGGTGTAAGATCGAGGAGGCCGACTAGAGAGGAGGGGGGGTGTGAATAGGCGGTTTTAAAAACTTCTTTGGCTAAAACCGAGTTTTAAGCGGAATTGTAAATCAATTCGGTTTTGCACAATTAAAGCCTAAATCAACTAGTCTTTACTAAGTGCACCAACAATATGAGACTATATAAATGATAGCAATTATACACATACAAGTAAGCAATTTAAATATAAGGAATGCAAATTGCACAATGTAAAGCACAAGAAATCAAACCAAAATGACACAACGATGTTTTACCGTGGTGATCGGAGACTTGCCGGTCTCCCCTAATTCACATTGAGGTAAGCCCAAAATCAATTGGACTGGCTCCACGAATTAAGCCAAACCCTCCGAGGTAAGTCCAACCACTTGGACCGGTTCCAAACCGAACCAACACCTCAATCCACTAAGGTTGCTCTTCCTCCGCTCCGGAGATGGCGAGCACCAAGCCACTCACAAATGACCGGGTCTTCTCACAACCTTCTTTGAGAAGATCACCAAACCACGATGCCTCCACGCCGTCTAGGTGTCAGCAAACACCAAGAGTAACAAGCCAAGCCCCTTGCTTGACTCTCACCATGTGCAACGAATGCACAAGCTCAAGTGGATACGAAATCCACCTCTAGATGCAACACATGCAACTAGAGACCTCTCTCCTTGCTCACAAGGTGTAACACATGCACAATTGAGCGGAGAACCTCACACTAGCTCAAGAGAGTGAAATGGGATGCCAAAGGTTATCTCTCAACCGGCCAAGGTGGGTATTTATAGCCCACACACAAAAACTAGCCATTGGGAGCTGAAATCAATAAACTCAGCCGAAATGCGGTCGTACCGTAGTACAATGGGTGGTTGTACCGTTTTTGACTCAACGGTCGAAAAGGGTGCATTAACCGCTCAAAAACTAGCCGTTAAACTTTTGGTGCAGTCGTACCGCACTCACAAGGGCAAGTACTACCGTTCTGGGCGGTCGTACCTCTCTTTCATGGCGGTCGTACCGCAACCCAAAATCAGCACAGACGACACTCGATAAAAAGGTCATAACTTTTGACTCCGATGTCAGAATTGAGTGATCTTGGACTCTATGGAAAGCTTATTCAGAGGGCTACACAACCCACCTATTTGATTGATCTCAAACACATTTGATCAAATCAGAAAGCACAAATCCAAGAGCCACTACCATGGTCTAAGTCCAAAGAAATAGCAACAAGCGATCTTAGACCATGCCAAGGGAAAATACATGAATCCCAATAGTTTGCAAAACACATTTGCAAACTTAGATCATACCACAAGGAGTAGGTACATGGACTTCAACCATTTGCAAAACACATTTGCAAAGTATAGTCACATATTACAAGGATTAAATACATGAGCCTCGACTATTTGCAAAACACATTTGCAAATAATAGCATCATGCCACGGAGAGCTAGAGCAAGTGAGATTGAGCTATTAACACATGATGAGACTCAAGCTACTAGACAAGACCCCTCTTAAGAGTACGATAACCTATACTAGCAATCCGGTCTTCCAACCAAACATCAAGACCAGTAAAAGACTAGGAACACGTCCTTAGCCCTAGCTAGTCATACCTTTGCCTTGAGCATCTTCTTGAAGCTTGATGATGCACATCTTCACTTCAAGTCCGGGTCATCGTCTTGACATGCATCAACCCATGATGCATCCTTTACTTGACCTCCATCAACACATGATGAGTCTTCTCTTGACTTGATGATCAACTCATGATCATCTCCTCTTTGAGATCTTGATATACATCAACTCATGATGCATCCTCTTTTTGAACCTTGACTTGATGACGATCAACTCATGACGCCATCCGAAGTCTCCATTACCCTGGAACATAATCTATTCATCCAACTCATGGAAAATATTAGTCCCATAATGATTAACATCAATTACCAAAATATACCTACAACAAATGCTTCTAAACAAGTCATTGCAGAAAGGTGTGGTACTACCGCCAACTAGAATCCGGTAATACCACTCTCCGGTCGTACCGTTTCTCATGTGCGGTACTACCGATTTTCAAGGAGAGACACCAAACCAAAATACACCTCTATTGTTTTTATCGTACCGCCAACTAGAAATCGGAATGACCGCAATGCGGTAGTACCGCTGCAAGAGCCGGTCGTACCGCATTAGCAATTAGTTGGCTGAGACGTTCAGAATGCGGTAATACCGCCAAGTAAAGCGCAGTCATACCGGTTATGTAGTATCGCGACAACTTTTTTTTCATCATACCTGAGCGTAGTTCCGTCAAATAAGCTCCGGTACTACCGCACATCGGTAGTACCGCTTACCAAACTCGGTCATACCGATTTCCACTGAACTTTTTCCAGAAGCTTTTCGAAATGCAATGCATGACTCCTTTGTCTTGAGCCATGTCAATTTTTTATCATCTTTGCATTTCCTTTTCATATCATCATTCAAACTCTGGGACTAAGCCTTGAACCCATCTTAGCACACACATTAGTCCCACAACACAATTGCAAATAATTGAATATAAAGTAATATGACTATATATGAACTACACAAGTTTTATATACTCAAAGGATATGTTTCAATGTAGAGACCCCAAATATATGTGGATAAAGAAATATGGATCAATACTAATGAAACCACAAAACATAGGGTGAACTCCCCTAAATGTGTGTATACACGAATGTGTAATAAAAACATATGCACATATTCAAGTTAAACTTTTGGTGCAGTTCAACCTATATTTTGGATCCGAGGAATGCAACAATATACAAGAATATGATGTCGAATGCATACCTATTTGATTTGCACCTTTTCATCCAAATAAGACTACCCAATAGGTATATCAATAGAAGTGTTAGTCTCACATATAAATTTATCATTAATCACCAAAATACTCTATTAACTCATAATGGCGGGTCTAGATTCTTTAGAAGGCAACGTCACCATAGTTGTGGCATGACAGTGACACTGCACAAGACACTCTTATCATACGAGTGTCTTGTGCACTGCACCGTGGTGTCACAACCAGTGGCGACGAGAAAAAGGGCAGCGTTGGCGATGGGGTTGGGCGGCAACGTCGAGGTCGGGGGCACTCAGGTGGGGAGGGGAACGGATGAGAGTAAGGGCGCTGGGGAGTGACGAGTTAGGGCACAAACCCTAGCGGGTTTCTACTAATAAAGAGTGATACTTATCACAAACAGTTCCATAATAGAACTGTCTGTGATATGAATCGTCAGTGATTCTTATCACGGACAGTTCTATTATGGAATCATCTGTGATATGAGACCATACCACTAACAATTATATTATGGAATACTGCTGAAGTTTTGTGATTTAAATACTGCTGATTTTTTTTTCATTTTGGAATTTATATATGGCCAAACAACGTGGCCAGTCGCTTATTACAAAGATTAAAAAAAAGTAGAAACCTAAATAAACAAAGTTTTTCTAGTGGCAGAGGTAGGCTGCTATCTCTGTCTTCAAAACTTCATAAACAGCGGCGTCGGCATCGGACGGTTCGTGATCATCAGCGAATGAAACCCGAAATGTGTCCACCCGCTGACGCGCTCGTTTGAGTGTCTCCTGAAGACCCTCGGACTGTTGAATCAAGAAGAATTGGCCCATAGGCTCTCTTCTCTTGCTTGAGGGGTCTTGGCATGGTCGACTCGATCGCTTGCCGCCTCGATTAAGCAGTCCAAGTGACGGCAAGCCTCCTGGAGACGTGTAACGTCGTTGTGGAGGACCACGTTGACGATGTGGTAAACTCACCGGAAGTGGGAGATCACTCGGAAGACGCGATGGAGGAGGATGTCAAGACGACAGAAGGTGGCCGTCACCTGCTCTGGCAAATCCTTGGATAGAGGAGTGAAGACACTGTTGAAATAGTATTCTTCCGCAACATTCACCAACGTACGGCCGGAGAGGTGCTCGTAGAGTATGGCTGAGTAGGCCATCAATGCAAGCGATAAGGAAACAGAAGAGGGAGCCATTTCTGCTTTAGAGTTATATGATGGGATGATCATCTTTGATGTCGGATGATCCATTTTATAAAACAAGGAATAAATTCGGCACATGAGACGAAGAGACGCATCGGGGAGCCGAAGTGGCATTGATGCGATGAAGAGGCGCATCGGCAATGAAGAAACTCAACGAGCGACGAAGAGACGCATCGGCAATGAAGAAACTCACCGGGGAGCTGTAGCGATATTATCACAGACGGTTATAATTAAAAACTATTTGTGAAGTCTACAATTATCACAGACGGTTTGTGTTTAGAACCGTCTGTGATACTTCACAACGGTTTTAAATATGAATCGTCTGTAATATTACCTCTTCATAGACTGTTTTTAGGGTAGGCAGTAATACAGACAGTTATCAATATGAACCGTCTGTGATGGCATGTAATACAGACGGTTTCGGTCAGCTGTCTGTGATGAGGCGTCCAATATTAGCCTTTTTTTTGTAGTAGCGGAGGACAAATAATCATAAACTCAAATCAATTGCAAGATAAAAGCAATAGCAAATGAATTGAAGAGATAACGTTGAAACTTTTCAAACATAGGTTTCATAAATTGTTTGCAAAGACAAATATCTGTACCCTTTGTATTGACCTTTAGCTTTTGCAAAACCTATGACACCATGGTAGTTTTCAGTGGCTAACAATGCTATGAATTTTTCTATTTGGCCTCCTTGAGAAGCGGAATGCAAAATTAGGTAATGAACTTGGGGAAAAGCTATAAGTTAATTAGATTGTGACTCCTTGGAAACCGAGAGCGAGAGAAAGAGAGAGATCGGTTTGGGAAATCGTCACACCATCGGGCGACATGCATATCTTCTATATATATAGTGAATACAAATGTATATAAGCAGTGCCATTCGTCATACACAAGTCATCCATCCGATCAACAAAGATGAAGCTCACAAGAATCTCAACCATCTTCCTCTAAAAAAGAACCATCCTTACAAGTGCCATAAAAGATTAGATCAAGCTTCCAATGATAAAGTTCGCGCTAGTCCGATGAAATTGACCTGATAATTTTTTTCTCAATTGGAACAACACATATTTCTTGTGGTGTCATTAGATCAACATTATCTTTCATGATCAAATTGACTTGTGGCTTCCAATGATCCCCTCCACCATCTGCATCCTCCCAAGTCCCAACTGCACATGTTCTCTTCGATGCCCCACCCTCATCTCCGATCCCCTCCACCATCTCACCCTGCTGTCACCGCTCGCCCCTGCCCAAGATGGTAGAGGTAATCACCTGCGCAAGGACTGATAATTGTCAAAAGAACGATATCAGGATCATCTGGAGGATCCCGAGATCATGTAGGCATACGCTGATCTAAAATGCATGAAGGTGAATACCACCACAACATTTTCTTTTCTTTTCTTTCCTTTTCTTTTTCCCTTTCTTTATTTTATTTCCTTTTGCCACAACATTTTCTTTTCATTCCTTTTCTTTTTTCCCTTTCTTTATTTTTTCTTTCTTCGTTTTCTTCCTCCCCGCAAGCCTCCTGCCTCTCTCTCTCTCTCTTCTTCTTCTTCTTCTTTCCCAATCTCCTCCTTGACCTACCTCTCCTCCCCTCCTGAGCCCAAGTTGCCACCCCCACCGCCGCTCCAGCGCCACCATCCACACGCTGTCGCGCCAGCGCCACCCTCCGTGGCGCTCTCGATCCCGCGCCCCTCTTGGCGTCGTCGCCCCTCCAGGAGCTCACGTCCCTCCCTCCGGCTCTGTACCCGCGCCCCTCCCAGCATTGGCGTCCCCTCTCTAGGCTCCCTCCCGGCATCCGCGCCCCTCCCTCTAACGTGGGCTTCGCCTCCGGCGCCCCTCCGTATGTCCACCGAGGCCTGCGGTGTTCTCGCATCGGCCTCCTTCGTGCGCTCCACCGACAGCACCTCCCCATTCCCTTGCCTCCATACGACGCATGTCCTCTGCCTCACCGCCCCCTCGCCCGCCCTCGCCGCCCCTCTGCTACCACCACCTCGCCATCCCTCGTCCGAGGCGCCCCCCACCACACGCCTCCTCTGCACCAAGCTATGAGTCGTGGTGTCGCGTCCGTGTCGACATCGCCCGATGAAGGCACAGCGGGCCAACGTGCCATACTAGGCCTCTCCAGCGACTGTCCGTGTCGGCACGATACAGCTCAGAGAGCTCACCGTGCCGTCTATCATGGCCTGTGGCTTGACTACCGCATCTACCCCACCCACCATGCCCTCCCACGCAACTCCTTCCGCGCGGCGCGATTTGTGACTAGTAGCCCCACTTCGGCTGCGCCTAACAATCCACTCGATCCCGAGCCGCCAGCACCTAGACGAGGGGAAAATTAGGTCAGTGACATTGTGTTAGAGCGTAATCAGAGGAACGACACTCTGTTCGTGACGTACTAGAAAATAACATCCCGAACACCAAAAAATTAGATGAATGACATCGCTGCCGGTTACTTTCATTTCCAGAATTTTTTAAATATAGAAACCAAGCTCAAAAAATTATCGATTTTTTTGTAGAGCCTCCCGATACAGTTTAATTGCTTGTGTATTTTTTTTCAAAACTTTATACGTTCTGATTTTGTCTCTAAAATTCATTTAAGTATATTGTTTGTAGGAATTTTCTAATATAGAAAATGAGGTCCAAACATTATGATTTTTTTCAGTCTCCTTACATAGTGGACTTGATTGTGTAATTTTTCTAGAATTTTTGCAAAAGTAATTAATGCAATTTCATAATGTCCTTACATTATGAAATATTAGACTCCTCACACAGTGGACATTATGAAATTACATTACCTAATTTTGCAAAATTCTAGAAAAATACACAATCAAGTCCATTGTGTAAGGAGCCTAAAAAAATTCATAATGTTTGGATCTCATTTTCTATATTAGAAAATTCCTACAAATAATATACGTAAATGAATTTTAGAGACAAAATCAGAATGTATAAAAGTTTTGAAAAAAAACACAAGCAATTAAACTGTGTCGGGAGGCTCCACAAAAAAATTGATAATTTTTTGAGCTCAGTTTCTATATTTAAATTTTTTTTATGGAAATAGAAGTAATTGGGGGCGATGTCATTTGTCTAATTTTTGGTGTTCGCGATGTTATTTTTCAGTGTGTCATGAACGGAGTGTCGTTTCTTCGATTATGCTCTAACGTGATGTCACTGAGTTAATTTCCCCTAAAAAGTATATACACAAGTTGTTGTTGACACAAAACTAAGCTACATTACACAGAGACCAAAACCGCAATAGACACAACACTAACAACTGTAGTAGATATATACCAAAAGTTACAGTAGACGCATACCAAACTCCAGTGTATAAAGACCAGAAACTACAGTAGACACAGGGCCAGCAACTATAGTAGACACATACATAGAGAGTAGTAGACACCGGACAATGACTGATCTATCTGAGCCAGGAGGGGAGTAGAAAGAGAAACGCGAGTTCATTTAAAACTTTGAAGGATAATATCTCCTATACCAATGATTCGATTTTCGATCCGTTTGCACTTGTGGGAGGAAGTCAGTGGAGGGGGTTGACCGAGATGGGTGGTGGTGGGTTTCATTTGACTAGGCTTCGACCAAGGTGGGAGGTGGGTTTTAGCCCATAGGAAGGGGGTGGTGTGCACTTTCCGCATTCAAAGAGTGCAGCAGGTGTCCAACAAATATGCAAAACATATTTAATATGGCTCTAGTTTTGTTAAGCTAATTTTTTAGAGCACAACAGTACAAACGGATCGAAAATAGGATAATTAGTCTAGGATATATCACCCTTCGATGTTTAAAATAAACCCACGTTTCTCTTTCCACCTCCTCCCCGCCTAGACAGTGCAGTCGTTGTCCTATGACTATTGCAGTTTTGGTCTTTATGTACTACAGTTTTAGTACGCGTCTACTGAAATTTCAGTCTTTGTGTATGTGTCTACTACAGTCATTGGTCATGTATCTGTTGTATTTTTTTTTTGTCTCTGTATACTACAGTTTGGTATGTATCTACTGTAACTTTTGATGTATGTCTACTACAGTCGTTGGTACTGTGTCTACTACTGTTTTTGGTCTTTGTACATTGCAGTTTGGTATGCATCTACTGCAACTTTTGGTATACATCTAATACAGTCATTAGTGTTGAGTCTATTTGCAGATTTTTCTATGGGCGCTATAGTTTAGTTTTGTTTGTACTATAATTTTTAGTATGTGGCAGCTGCTGTTATAGTTAGATTTTACTATTTTTTGCGCAAGTTTGCTCCACTGCATATGTACTCAATAAATTAAAAGCATCTAATATCTCATCAGATCAGTCCATGTGGGTGGGATGTTAGCCCATGAGGGTTTGAATCAAGAGGTTTAGGGTTCAAATCCCCACTCCTCCTAATTTTTATTTTAGTTCACTAAATACCAGTTTTCTCGAGGAGAGGACGGGGAACGAGAACAAGAAGGGTGGTATCGGTTTCCGGAGGGGAGGACGATATCCAGGAGCAAGTTTGATCCAGGATGGTTTTTAAATCTAACATGTAATTTTTGGTATATCACTACTACAGTCATTGGTTCTGTGTCTACTGTAGTTTTTTTCTCTGACTGTTGCAGTCTGGTTACATGACTACTGCAATGTTTTTGGCACATGTCTACTGCAGTCGTTGGTCTTGTGTCTACTATAGTTTTAGCCTCTGTCTACTGCAGTTTGGTGACACGTCTACTGTATTTTTTGGGTATGTGTCTACTGTGGTCGTTGATCTTATGTTTACTGCCATTTTGGTATATGTCAACTGCAGTCTTGCTATCTGTCTACTACCGTTTTGGTCTCTATTTAATGCAGTTTGGACCTATCATCAGATTCTACTACACATTTCTTGTAACTTTACTATAGTGCAGTACCATGGCGTATAGTCGCACCCCTACGACAGGTGAATGAAGGAACTGCCGGCCCACACTTGGTGCCAGCCAGCCACACCATCGACCAGATCCAACGGAACTAGAGCTTGGAGGCGACGGCTTCGATCCGGACGTGAGCGATCACGGCATAAGCTTCGCTACTGCCGTCGTAGCTGTCCATGAAGGGAGCGCCAGTGGCAGTGAGACTCGGAGGAAGGGTTTAGGAGTCCGCCGTCGTGGTTGTCTTGGGGGTAGGAGGAGATGGCTAGTGACAGACCGTACCAACAAGCTGGGAGAGGTTGACCTAGGCGCGTGAGGAGCGGGGAAGTGATGTTGGCGTCCGCCGCCGCCACCGTTTGCGGTGATGAGAAATGGCCAGAGAGCAGGCAAGTGCGGCGGCTGAATCGGGCACATGAGTCGCTTGGGCGTTGGGGAGTGGGAGGAGGTGAGCGCTGCAGGGAGAGATGCGTGAGAGGAAGGGAGAGAGGAGGGGGAGGCGGCTTGTGCGGCGACGAATATGAGAAGGCAAGCGCAGCGACACGTGGCTGGAGGCGTGCGCGAGCCTGGACGCTTCGAGGGAGGGCCCGCGCAGGTCAGTGAGCCGCACGAGGTAGGAGTGAGGGGTGCGGGATGTGTTTGGGTGGGTCGGATGTCATGGGTGTAGAATAGTTACACACACACACGTGTTTTAGTGTTTATCGATCTCTGAATCTGATTTACGGTAGTAGTTTGCACTTTGCAGTACAGGATGTCTCCATTCGTGAATTCGAGGGCACTCGGCGAGGTCCCCTGCTCCTCCGGGTCCGGGAGCACGGGCGTGGCGGCAACCGGCGGAGCCGACAGCGACGACAAGATGATGCGGCGGTGGTTCGCGGTTGCGGACCCGAGCAGGGCGCTGCACGGGTTCCTTGTGTTCGAGGTGTCGTGGCGAGACGTGCACGGCATCAACTACCTGAATGAGCTGCTGACCGACACGTCGCTGGCTCTGGAGGCGCGGTACATGAAGAAATGGGAGTTCTACAGCGCGGAGCAGGCGGCCAGCTGCACGCCTAAGTGGTTCCTGGGCCGGGCGTCTGAGGCGAAGGCTCTGCGGGGCTATCTCAGGAGCCTGCACCAGCAGCAGCAGCAGCAGGAGCAGGAGGAGGACGATGACAGCATGCTTCTGCTCCTGCGTGGGGCATGCTCGTCTCCGTCTCTGCGGGTGGTCTCCGAGGACACTAGCAGCGGCGCCGATGCAGACCCCGACGACGTCTCCGCCGAGAAGCAGTGCTCGCCGACGACGACGCCGCGGACGAGGAGGAGGAGGAGGAGGAGGAAGGAGGACCGATCGGCGGAGGCCGCAGAGCCGTTCGTGTCGCCAGCGCAGTACAGCGACACGCTGATCCTGTTCCGGTTCAGGGACAGCGAGCTGCCGTTCAAGCTGCAGCGGATCATCATGTCGGACATCAGGTTGCTGACGCTGCTGGAGTCGGGGCTGCCGTCGTGGGTGATCTTCTTCCAGTCGTACCCGCTCTTCTGCCACCTCTACCGGCCGTGGATGCGGCCCCTGGCGCGGAGCCTCTACGTGCTGGTCTCGCTGGTCACCGTCATCATCGGCTTCTACGACCTGTACAAGAACGTGCCGCTGCTCAAGGCCGCGGCGGCGCGCATCTGCGGCCCGCTCTTCGGGTGGATCGAGACGTGGGACATGGTCACCAGGATCCAGTACCTGGGCACCATCCTCTTCCTCCGCAACCTGCGCAAGTGCCTCCAGGGGCTCCTCACGCTGCTGCGCATGGCGCGGGCGCTGCTCCGGCCCCTGGCCGAGCTGGCCGGCCCCCTACTCGACGCGTGCGGCGACCTCTGCGAGGTGTTGGCCTCGGGCGCCCTGTCCGGCGTGGGCTCCGCCTGGGCTCTGCTGGTCGACCTGGCGGAGATGCTGTGGGCTCCCTTCGACCTTGTGTTCGACTACGTCGTCGGCGCGGTGGGATCCCTGTGCCCGTTGCTCCAGGCGCTCCTCCTTCCGGTGCGCTGGGCCGTGGCGACGGCGAGCTGCGCGGGCTCGCTGCTGTCCAACAGCTACAACTTCTCCAAGGACATATGGGAGACGATCAGCAGCATATTCGAGCTCAACCATATGTCCGAGGCGCAGCAGAGTGCATTCGACATGTCCTTGCTCAAGGCCCTCTGGAACGACCTCTTCTCCCAGGTTAGTCTATATTCATTCGATCGGTTCCATCCCCTTCATTGATCATCGATGTCTCAGTCTCATTCATTAACTGCTATGCTATGCTATCCACTGCATCGCATATATGTTTATTAGATCTTCCGGGCAACCAGGAGCATCCTGAATGGCATACTGGTATTCTTTGCATCTTGCAACAGGCATAGGCTCAGGTAAGTGCGTGCGTGTCTCTATCTATGCGTGTATTGAATTGAATCACTGGAGATCGATCGATCGATCGATATTCGTACTGGAACGGAGAGATTTTCTAATAGGCCTCCCCACCTAATTATATATTTTGTAGCATCTACAATCATGTGCAGTCAAGGTTGCGGCATATGCTCCGGATTGCTAGATTGGCGCCATGTTCATGTCAATGCAAGACGAAACGCCGTTCGGGGCAAAACGATGAGGTGACCAAGCGATTGCGTCATCCGGCTGTTTTCTTTCTTTCTTTGTTTCATTCTTTTAAATTAAACACAACAGGCTCGCGACATCATATTCATATGTTCCTACTTCTCCGCAGGATGATGCCGTGGAATGTGATATCTGCAAGTGAAGTGAGCACAAGAGAGAGAGAGACTATGTGTCCGTGCGTTGCAACGAAAAATCAATTTTTGTATAGAATATGTTGTTGCAGCTCACCAATCTCCCTATTGTTATTCATAAGTTAAAACTTCCATGTCTTACAGCAGATCCAAGAAGGTTTCCTTGCTACAGGTTTGACTAAACAACCATGTAAAGTAAATTTAGTACGTCAAACATATTCAGATGGTGAAAACAGACAATTAGTCACGAAAGAACATACAGATGTATTGATTCTTTCGGCCAGCATGAATCATGACATCTCTACTTGCATAATAATTGTCTCATTCAACTACAACAAAATTATCCATTCAATACAACAAATCCAACGAGCTGGTACATGCTATGAACTTTATACATTCCATTACAACCAAGTTTTGTACATCCAGCTAATTGCAACCGAGTTTACAAATCTTCACAACTTGTGCAACTTTAGATCCCTTTGCCTTGCACCCATTCACGTCAACATCATATGCAAACAACCAGCAGCTGACAATCAAGTGTTCCATTGAAATGCTGTGTGCCTCTATCGCCTCATGGCAACCAATGAGCTGAACAAAAAAAAAAGCACCGACTTAGCATACAATATATCACATTGATGGTGTTTGATACATGCCCTCACAAATTAATTGCAAACGAAGTAGAAAATTTTGATTAGATCACTTCCAAATATATCTCACTTCCTGATGTAGTTAGCATAAATATAACTCACTTTAAACTCGACATAATTTTCCTTCGCTATAAAACTTACTCCAACTCAAACGCTAGTAGGATGTCCGTATGCTGTAACGAACCATAAACCTTCTGTAAATAATATTTCCGCTAACACATAAAGCTTAATCAAGCAATTAAAAGATGGTGATACATACGACATCACATTTTAAACTCTAACCATGCATGCATCAAAAACATAACCATGTTCTTTAAAAGCTATTAGCAATTAGAAAACATGGACAAATACCTTAACAATTATATTTTTACTTAACTGTGCTCTCTCTGTATATGAATCAAGTTGGGTAAAACATGAAGCGGACTGCTATTAGTGGAATCTAGATGCTTAACAAAATAATATCCAAAATATCAATGTTGTAGGTATAAAAACCGAACACAAGTGGAAGGGTAAAATTATTCTTCCAACAAACAACATACAAAGGAACCACATAAATAAGCTAGTTATATGTACAAAACAACATACATGTGTCAAAACCATGGGTAGTATAGACATTTTGCATACAGTCCTCTCATTCTTGAATCCGAAGCCAACCTACTAGCCAAACACTTTCCTCTGACAACTCCAGATTCTCAGAGGAGTGGATTTTTGAAGAATCAGTAGCAGAATCTAAAAAATAAGAATCCGGAGCTGTACCAAACAAAGCCTGTATATATATTTTTCCCTTTAAAAACTAGCAAGTAAACACTGGGTACAACTGTGTGCAGTAATGCTTTCACATTTCACCACACGGTGCATCTACTCACCACATGGGCCGGGCCGAGACCAGCTCAAGCCCACTATATACCGCTTCTTGCTTCATTTTGGGCTGGCCGATCTAATCTAGTCATGGCGCTTCGCTTCCGTTCGTTTTGACGTGAAGCCTAGCAGCTCGCCGCCGCCATCATCGAGCCTAAAACGACGGTGAGACGTCGTCGCCGCCATGGAGCCAGATACGAGCACAAATTGAACATACCACTAAATTGCTAGAGTTTGTGAACCGTGAAACGTTACAATTGCCAGAAGCACGTGATTTTTACCCGCACTAACAATGATCTTGGCAGTACGGAGACTCACGGTCGAAGTAGGCTGACAAGAAAAAACAGTAGCCAATAATATTAATAACATCATATAAACTACAATAGACGAACATGTGTAGTACAAACAGACTTGCCTTGATTGCACTGTGAAATATTATATTGCCAAACACACACAAATTTATTCATCTGCACTAAAATCTTGGCCGGAGCACTATGTGTCGACTTGTAGGACTCCCCTAAAAACTACCAAGAAAAACAACACCTAGCAACAACATATATGCTAATGCTACGCTACCGACAACCTCTCTCCAAGTGCTGCTTCAAGTGAGCAGGCAGTTCTATAACTCCTGACATACATGGCTAAATATGCCAAGCGATTATCTGTGGGCTCGCAGTTGTTGATCCTCGCGAGGAATGCAACGAAGATCCACACCATTAGCGGCACCAATTATCGCGGCCCTTATAGCGTTCTCGCAGCTATAAGGGGATGGAAGCGCCGTCTCATCAAAGTCCATGTTTGTGATAGGTGATCCATCATTAGTGCTGATTTGGCGAGGTTGGCTCTTGCTCCTCCCCGCCTGAACCATCGAACTATCACGAGGCTTTCACATCATGAGCAAATGATTTACCACCAAGAAAAGTGTAACATCCCAACTGTGTAATTAGGGTTAATCAAGTATAATTATATGTGTAGAAATTAAAACTTTTTCTCACAACTTGAAAACCCCTAAAATCTCATGTAATTCTTGTCCAAGAGTTGTGTAATCCAAAAACACAAAGCTCTTGTTGACCAAAAGTCAAATTCCTTTTTCCAATTATCTTAAATCTTGTGCCAAATATTTGGAATATATTTTCTTTGGTCCTAAAACTGAGGTGGGACCCCTCTGAAAAATATCATGAGTTATAACACTTGTTGATAATTTTGGAGGCAAAACAATCCTTTAAGCAACCTTCATAAATTTCCTGAGAAAATGCATTGCATAATAACCTCTGGAAATTTTATGCAAGGTTACTCTCATTGTCAGCAAGCTCCAGTTAAAGTTTCATCAAATTTGGAGTTCATTTGCTATCTCAAATAATTCTCGCTAAGTTTCAGCTGTTAAAAACTAAATTTAAAAGCCTACACTGCTCCTTGGCTAGCTATATTCAAAGTTGGTCCAGCCCAACCATGTCCGCACCTCAGCAGACCTCATCTCCATTTTGATCAAAGTCGCGGCTGCTGGATTTACATCCAACAACACGACCTCCTCCGCGGTCAACACCGCAAAGACCTACCCACCTCATGAGGTCATTGCCGTTGGATCAAAGATCCACGGCCATGACCTCCTCTCGTGTTAAACCTCAAAGACCTCCTCGAGTTGTTAAACCATCGCAATGAGGTCATCCCATTTGTTGAGGTCGAGTCTGGATCAAATCCAACACCACGACCTCCTCCTCAACATACTCAACAGTCCTCCCACTGCGTGAGGTCACACCCTTGGATCCAAGATCCATGGCCCCGACCTCCCTCACCGTTAAACTAAACAAACCTCCCACCTAACCAAGGTCATAGCCATTGGATCAAATCCAACAACACGACCTCCCGTGCTATCAAGCACTAACAACCTCCCCATCTTTTGTTGTGCACCGTTAGGTTAAAATCTACTGGTCACAACCTCCTTTTTGTCTCATGCGCACTGCACCTCCCAACAAGACGTGAGATCGTAGTCTTAGATCTAAATCTAAAGGCCCCGACCTCCCTTGTGCGTTGCAAGCTCAGACCTCCACCTCTTTTGATCGAACCCTTAGATCTAAATCTAGCGGTCCCGACCTCCCTTTCTGCTATGCATCATATCGACCTCCCCATCGTGTCAAGGTTCTTGATTTAAATCCAAAGGCCATGACCTCCCTCATGTCCTTTTGATCGCGTATGTTAAGTCCTCACTAGAGGTCCGCGACTGCTGGATGGAGATCCAACGCTTTGGACCTCTGTCCCTTTTCCTCACGTATTTTGCTGACATGAAATCGGAGGGCCACGACCTCCCCATCTTGATCGTGTGGTGGGACCTCCTCCCACCACTTAAAACATAACGGTTCAAAAATTGATCCGATGGTTAGGACCTCTCCTGTGTCTTATCCAACGGTCACCAAGACCTCCTGTTCTTCTCCTTCCTCTGGCGCGCATGCGTGCTCTCGAGCGGTGGAGCATGCGCGCCAGCCTCTCAGGCACCTTTAAACTCTCTGCTGACCAAGATTTATCGCCGGGTCACCTTCCGCCTCTCATGTCCACTCGACCGCCAGTTGTCAACTTTATGTCATGTCCACCCCATGGACCAACCCGTGGGCTAAGCTCACCATGGAGCTTAGCCCCACTCATAACCTTCACCTCAGCTATAAGTGTCCACTGAGCTCCCGCTGGTTTCCTTTACACACTTGGAGCCTGTCATACAAATGTTTGGCCGAGCTCCTAACTCACTCACCTCCTCTCTAGTGGCTGCCATTGTTGAAGTCCTTGAACTCCTCGGTGACTCAAGGGTTCCAGTGGCTCCTTCTTCAACCCTTGCTCACTTTGTGCTCCCCAAACCTCCTGAAATAACCCTAACTTATTTTGTTTGGGCATTTTTCAGAGGTGGACAAAGCTGAGCTTGAGCCGGTGCCGTGAGTCATGAAGCTTCATTGTCTTCCCCAACTCCGGCCATCACCTCCACGACCTCCCAAAGACCTTAGGACCTCCTGTACCTCCCGTTAGTCCTTTAGTTGTCGGCACCCGCTGAATGCATGTTGCGGAGCTTAAGTTTTGGCACACGCTTGAATGTCGCATGAGCTCCTTTTTGCATTTTGTCGTTTGGTCAGATTCGCCTTCGTTGTCCTCTCCGGCTCGCCGGCGCTCAAGCCGCCGCCGCCGTTGAGAGGAGGTCCTTTGGGTGCGCATGGTTATTGCGGACCCAACGGTATTATTGATCTCGCCGGCGAGGTCTACATCGCCGGCGATGACCACATCTTTGCGCTTTGGTTTTGTCGGACACAACGGCAGCGTCGTTGTCGCTTTTAGGACGTAAATCCTCCATGTTTAATGCGCTAATCATGTGTTCCAATCATTGTAATCATTGATGTCTTAACCGCCTTTAATCCACCCTTTATTGCGTGCATTTAAGACCTCCGGTAGCGGACCTCCCTGTTGTCCCGCGCAGATTAATCTCTTGTCCAAACACGTGCGTGTGCGCAAGCACGTGGTCGCGAGCTCGACCTCCATGACCTCCTCCAAGGAGATCTGAGCGCCCAAGACCTCCCTTGCGCAATCATGGCCGCCTGCACCTCCCGGAGGTCTGTGGACGTTAGACCTCTGCTTAGGACCTCCCGAGGCCATCTCACTGCTCATGACCTCCCGGGTAGATCTTAACCGCCAAGGTCCTCCTCGGACGATCTCGAACCATCAATGACCTCCCTTGAACATCTCGACCGCCCAAGACCTCCCCGTGAGGTCTCGACGATGTAGATCTTCCTCGAGGAGATCTTGGTAGTTTGGATCTTCCGTTGGAAGATCTCAACCGCTGAGGACCTCCCGTGTTGATCTCGAGCCGCCATGACCTCCCCGCTTAGATCTGTCCTTTGGACCTCCCATGAGGTCTTTTTTCGGTTTTCTTGAAAGGTATAAACTTTGAAATTGCATATCTTTCTCGCTTTTAAATCCAAATGAGGTCATTCAACTTGTGTTAGCTCTGTCTTGAACTTGACTTTAATCCAAAAATGATTGAAAGTTGAATTCAGCTCTAGAGCACAGTTTGCCATTAGGTTTTAAAACTCACTTTAAATATACACTCAAAAACAATACTTAACTTGTAAAAGGTATAACTAATGCGCTATAGATTATTTTTGGGTGAGACCAACTTTGTTGGTTTCTCTCTTAATGAACTCACTGTGAAAATTAGTTTTGAGCTTGTTGCTGTTATAAAATGAGAACTTGTGCATTATAATTTTGTTCAAGTTCTTGTTTTTGAAAAATTATAGAAAGTGCAATATAGCTCCAAATGAGGTGAACTCAATTGTGTTATTCATCTCATGAGGTGCTGGTTTTACAGTAAAAATTTCAGCTTCACTTCTATTCTAGAAAATTTTGCGATGAACAGTAACATATTTCTAATTAATAGGCTGAGCAGAATTGATTTCATCATATCTTTTGCATTAAGAATCCAAATCAATTGGTTCTTGTTGCTAAATTCATGATAAATCATTGTCTTGCTGCTGTAAAATTTTCATAGCTTTGGAGAAGTTTCTCTGTTGCGTCTTTTTGGTTTTTCGTCGTTTTATCGGTTCTTTCTCGCTTCCGTTAGGTTTCGACATTTGTGGTGATCCCGAGAGTGACCTCTGCCACAACTTGGCCAGCAACAACAAGGCAAGCAGTTTGATCATTTCCATCATTGTCCCATTACTTTAAAGCTTAATATATCGTTTTACTTCTATGTATGCATGCTACTTTGTGTTAAATGTCGCTAGCAAGCCTATAGTTGCATAATCTGAGGAATTGTTCATCCTCTACTACCATGAGCCTAGGTTATTTGCTGTGGTGGGAGCTCGTTGGATGAGCTCTTATCACTTAGTAGTTTCGAGGTAAATTGCTTAGACATGCTTAGTTATCGGTAGAATGGGCGATCATCGACTTAGTCGATGGTCTTGATCACTCAAAACTGATTATTACTCTTATATGTCCAGCACTTGTGCTTTGATTAATTTGTAAAATCAAAACTGAAAATAAAAGATTGATTTAGACTTGGGCATATTGGATGGATGGTGTGGTTTTTGGATGTGGTGGTATGCCCGAGTCAACAAGGACCTAATTCTTGCGCCATTGATCCAAGCAATTTTATGTATAACCACACGAGGGCATATGGAACCCTCTTGACTAAGTACTTTGGGCGGTGTTAATTGGGGTCGCTCGGTTGGTGTGTTTTTAAAGATAAAATATGTGTGTGATGTGGGAGGAGCATTAGCTTCGGGAAGGTTGTGTGATGTCTCCTTCTCCCGTGGGTTGTGCGACTCGAATTAGCATTGTCCATTGGAAATGTCTCAGAGGACTTAGCGTGCAAGCACACCAAAGGTAGTGTGCTTTAAGGAAAGGCGGTCGGCGTGTGGGTACATTGGTACACCCCGCAGGATAAAACTATTCAATAGCCTCGCCCTAGGTTATGGACACGCTTGGTTATTTCCGTAAGAATTAGACTACAACCTTTAATTAAAACTTGACATGGTTGGTATGAACGGGAGTTCATGCTATTGTTGTGGTGACTATTGGGTTAGTCACTTCCGTGTTGATCTTGTTGTTGTTACTATGTTATTATCTCGTTGTTACTTCAACATTTAAAAATGCTTTGCCAAACCGCCTTCAATCTATTATGTTATTGCAAATAAATGTTGCTTTATGCTAAAATGAGTCCAAAGCCTCATCCACTTAAATAAAGCTTGCATGTAGCTATTTATAGTTCTGTTATCTCACACGTAAGTCTTATGGAGTACTTTATGTACTCATCCGCCCGTGGTTGTGGCAATTTTGTGGCTTTTGTTGCAGAGGAAGAAGGAGAGCTCCAAGAGCCTCTCTTTGTGCTACGTGTTGCGCTTTCTTGACGACTAGCTTGGCGGTCCGGTCCAGATGCCTAGGGTTAAGGCACACCGATTGGCTTTTGTGTTATAGCCATCTTTATGGCACTTTTGCTTCACTGTTATCTTTGTAGAATTGTTGCTATTTGGCCTAAGGGCCCTCTTTTGTAATAGCTTTTCCTTGTTAATATTAACTTCGGTTTGTTGCTTATGTTCTATGTGTTGTATGGAATTGATACATTCTTTTGGTGTGAGGTATGTATATCTGCATCCCGGGAGTATACATCTCTCGAGACCGGTTTATTTGGTTGATAATACTAGGTCAATTGGATGACTAAGTATTATGAGCCTAATAAACGCGTCGGTCTCACAAAAGTTGGTATCGAGCCGTTATGACCGTAGTAACGCAAGCTTGGTCGATCCTTAGGATATTTTGAAAACCTATTTTCAAAGCATCAAATGAATTTTGAAAGCTTAGGTAAATTCTCGGATTTTATTCCTTACCTATCTTAGCTTTCTTCTCACCTCACTCTAATTTGAGTTTTAAAAGTTGTTTTCCTCTCTTCCCTTCTACAAAATAATTGTTATCGATTAACACTGGGTTTTTGGGAGAACCAATGAGATTGGCAAATTGAAGTGTGAGCTGCCCACTACAAGGTTTTGAAGTTTCGAGTCGGTGATTCGACAAGGAGCTTGGATGCTAAATCTGGACAGCAAGCATCAAATTTCCGGACAGCAGTCTCAAAGGTGTCTAATTAGGATAGATAATGAGAGGTTAATCAACTAAAACTTGTGGGAATAAAAGGGTAAGATGTGATACTAGTTAGCTAAGTATCTAACACTTATTTCGCTGCATTAACCTTGCTCTCTAATAGTTTTAGATCTCATCTTACAATCTGATTTTTGATCTTCTCGACCAATTACTCGCTCATTCAATACGGGTTATTTGAGTTGAGAAGTTGAGCCTTATGCTTGGTGTTTCTTGGCTGTTTTAGAGTCTTTTAGAAGCTTTTTAAAGTTTAAATAACCGCTGATTTTGGCTTTCGCTTGGAGTGATATTCCATTCCCTAGTCGATCGCTTTTGCTTTTTTAAGGCTTTGTTTTTGGGTCTAGTTGCTAACCAAAATTCCTTGTAACAGATGGCCGGACGACTCAGAGCGGCCAAGGCCGACCGGCTGGTCCGGACGAGGGCTTCCTCCTCCTCCGACCATGGCCGAGGTGCTTCTTCAGATCGAGCGCAACCGCGCGGATGACCGGAGAGTTCTATCGACGCCATCGCGCAACACCACCGTGACTTACCGGAGCTTCGTGATCTCGGGCCGTGAATGCCCATCACCGCGTGGAGGACTCGCGGAGTTTCTTCGTACTCGGCCCCTACCTTTTCGGTCGGCCCGAGGACCCGCCGATGCGCACGATTGGCTTCGTTTGGTTGAGCGGAAGCTCAAGATAGCGCAGATGCCGAGCACGAGAAGGCGCTGTCAGATCGCACCACCGGAGGGTGCGGCCTTTGTCATGGTGGGAGAGCTTTCTCGCCATGCAGCCCGCAGACCACACCGTTTCTTGGGAGGAGTTTCAGATCGCCTTCCGTCGGGCTCACATCCTCGCCGGCTTGATGGAGATCAAGAAGGGGAGTTTCTTGCGCCAAGCAAGGGCGAGCTCACCATGGAGTATGTCTACGAAGTTCAACCATCTAGCTCGTTATGCTCCCGAGGATGTGGCCATTGATATGGCTAAGGTGCCAAGTTCAGCGTGGCTTGTCCGAGGAGTCAAGGACAAGCTATCCATTGTCGACTTTCCGATTTTCGACCTTGGTCGACAAGGCCATCGTCACGAGCATGCGGCTCGAGAGCTTATGGACTCCGCAAGCGCAAGTGGGAGGCCCATAAGTCATCCAGGCTTCCTCCCGCCCCCGCCGGCGCCTCAGGGTACCACTCTCACTCTTCGGCGCCCGAGGTCACCGCCTCGTTTCATCCTTCGCAGCCGTGTCTCACCACGCACCTGCGAAGTCAAGAGAGCGCCCCGCGAACCCGGGCCGGGTCACATGTTTCATGCAAACGAAGGGGCATTATGCTAACCAATGCCCTAAGAAGACAGAGCCCTCGCCCTAATGGAGGACGCGGGCAGAGGTGGTGCACCAGACCGAAGATCGCCCCGCTACCCAAGGCGTGGGTAGTGGTCGCGTCAACGCCATCACCGCAGAGGAGGCTCAGAGGCACCCGACGTGCTAGGTACACTTTCGTTAACTCTCATCCCGCCATCGTTTTGTTTGATTCAGAGCATCTCATTCCTTTGTTTCGAAGTCTTTTGTCTGCTATCGAAGAGCTTCTTTTCTCTCCATTGTCGGTCCCGCTTACTCATTCGCTCTCCGGTTCGGAGTTGAGAGCCGAATCTGAGTGTAGGGATGTCCCTATCGAGATCAAGGCGAGGTTTCTTAGCAAACCTTATCCTTCTCCATTCAATGAGTCTTGATGTGATTCTTGGCATGGATTGGTTGTCCCAAAGACATGGGGCAAATCGATTGCGCCAGAAGCTCATCTCTATCTAGTCCTCGTGGCATGAAAGGTGTTCGCGCCAAGTCGCTAGATCCAAGATCTCTTCGCTTGAAGCGAAGCCCGCCTAGATATTAGCGAAGTCCCAACAGTTTGTGACTTTGTTGATGTCTTTCCCGCTGATCTTCCAGGATGCCACCCGCTCGAGACCTCGAGTTTGTCATTGAGTTGGCTCCTGCACCGCCCCTATCTCAAAGAGGCCTTATCGGATGCCACCGAACGAATTGGTAGAGTTGAAGAAGCGAGCTAATGAGCTGCAAGAGAAGGGTTTCATCCGCCTAGCTCATCTCCTTGGGGTTGTCCGGCAATCTTCGTGAAAGAAGAAGGATTTGCATTTTACGATGTGCGTTGATTACCGCCCACTTAATGAAGTGACAAGAAGAACAAGTATCCTTTGCCCCACATCGACGATCTCTTCGATCAATTAACCGGAGCTCGAGTTTTTCCAAGATTGATCTCGAGAGGGATATCATCGAGTTCGGATTCGCCCGAGGATATTCCAAAGACGGCGTTTCTACTCGCCACGGCTTGTACGAGTACACCGTCATGTCATTCGCTTAACCAATGCTCTGCGCTTTGTTCATGAACCTCATGAATTCGGTATTCATGGAGTATTTGGATAAGTTTGTCGTGGTCTTCATCGATGATATTCTTATCTATTCCAAGAACGATGAGGATCATGCCGAGCATCTCAAGCTTGTGTTAGGCAAGTTACGTGAGCACCACCAGACGCGAAGTTCGACAAGTCGCGATTCTCGTTGAAGGAAGTGGCCTTCTTAGGCCATGTTCTTTCAGCGGAGGCGAGCCGCTGATCCTAGCAAGGTCGGCGATGTTCTTTCATGGAGTCAACTCCGCTTCGGTCACCGGCGCGGAGTTTTCTCGGCTTAGCGGGATATTATCGCCGCTTATCGAGAACTTCTCCAAGATCGCGGCCGATGACGGAGTTGCTCAAGAAGGACAAGAAGTTCGTGTGGTCCGCTGAGTGTGAGGAAAGTTTCCAATACTCAAAAGCGTTTGACCACCGCCTCCCGTTCTTGTTCTTCCCGATATCCATCGGCTTCGATATCTTTTATGATGCTTCTCGCCGAGGCCTCGGTTGTGTCCTTATGCAAGAAGGCAAGGTAGTGGCCTATGCATCAAGGCAATTGAGACCTCATGAACTCAACTACCCTACTCATGACTTGGAGTTGGCTTCGTGATTCATGCACTTAAGATTTGGCGACATTACCTAATCAGTAATCGCTAGAAGTGTATTCGGATCACAAGAGCCTTAAGTATTTGTTCACCCAAACTGACCTGAACCTCGTGCAAAGGAGATGGTTGGAGTTGATCAAGGATTATGACATGGGTATACACTACCATCCGGGCAAGGCTAATGTCGTTCGGCGCGCTTAGTCGCATAAGCGCATTGCCATGCCTTGTTGTCCAGGAGCTTCACCCGCTTCTTCCGAAGAGTTTCAGCGCCTCAACTTGGGTTTAGTTGAGCGTGGTTCTCTCTTTGCCTTGGTTGTGCAACCAACCTTGGTGGATCGGATCAAGTCCGCCGGCAGCAATGGATGTTGGAGTGAGCCACATTAAGGCAAATGTCAAGAACGGAATGACCAAGTGCTTTCTCGAGGATGAGCATGGCGTCAGGAGGTTCGGCAACGCCTTGTGGTTCCAAAGGACATGGAGTTGCGGAATTTAATCCTCCATGAAGCCCATGATTCACCTTTATCCATTCATCCCGGCCACAAAGATGTATCAAGATCTCCGCCAGAGATTTTGGTGGACCCGAATGAAGAGGGAGATTGCGGTTCGTTGTCGAAAGCGACGTGTGTCGCCGTGTCAAGGCCGAACATCGGCGTCAGCAGATCGCTTCACCTCCGCTTATTCCGGAGTGGAAGTGGATTCGATCGAATGGATTTCATCACCGGTCTACCCACGCCCCCGAAGGGAAATGATGCCATTTGGGTCGCCATCGATCGATTGACTAAAGTGGCTCATTTTCTTCCAATCAAGACCAAGATTCGCACCGATCGCCTAGCCGAGCTCTATGTCTCTAGGATTGTGAGCTTACATGGCGCACCTAAGACGATCGCTTCGATTGTGGCTCCATCTTCACTTCCGCTTTCGCATAGCTCGCAAAAGGCTATGGGAACCTCGTTTACCTTTAGCACGGCATTTCACCCCAAACCGATGGTCGACCGAGAGGGTCAACCAGGTTTTGGAGGACATGCTTCGTGCTTGTGTCCTTTCATATGGGAAGCATTGGGAGAAATACTTGCCATTCGCCGAAGTTTTCTTATAACAATGCTTTCAAAGCCGCCTCAGATGGCACCTTTTGAGGCCTTGTACGGAGAAAGTGTAGGACCCGTTGAATTGGTCGAGACCGTGAGAGACCTCTCTTGGTCTGACTCAATCAATGAGGCCGAGCGCCAAGTCCAAATTTTATTCGTGAGCATTTGCGCACAGCTCAATCCAGGCAAAAGAGCTATGCGGATCGCCGTCGACGTGAGTTACGTTTTGAGCCTAATGACTTTGTTTATCTCAAAGTCTCTCCTTTGAAGGGCCATCAACGCGTTTGGCCAAGGGCAAGTTAGCTCCTCGATATGTCGGTCCCTACCGTTATCGAGAAGAAGGAGCCGTTGCCTATAAGTTGGAGTTGCCAACTGCACTTGAGGGGTACATGATGTTTTTCATGTGTCCCGGCTTAAGAAGTGCCTCCTGTTCCAACCGAGGAAGCTCCGTTGGAAACCCTCGATGTCCGTGAAGATTAGACCTATCGCGAGCACCTGCTCACAGACTCGATGAGTCTGAACGAAGGACAAGGAATAAGACCATCAAGTTCCTTAAAGTTCAAGTGGTCAAACCATTTCGAGGATGAGGCTACTTGGGAAAGAGAAGATTGTCTGCGTGCGGACTATCCATCTTTCTTTATCGAGTGAGCCAAATCTCGGACGAGATTTCGTAAGGGGAGAGATTTTGTAACATCCCAACTGTGTAATTAGGGTTAATCAAGTATAATTATATGTGTAGAAATTAAAACTTTTTCTCACAACTTGAAAACCCCTAAAATCTCATGTAATTCTTGTCCAAGAGTTGTGTAATCCAAAACACAAAGCTCTTGTTGACCAAAAGTCAAATTCTTTTTCCAATTATCTTAAATCTTGTGCCAAACATTTGGAATATATTTTCTTTGGTCCTAAAACTGAGGTGGGACCCTCTAAAAATATCATGAGTTATAACACTTGTTGATAATTTTGGAGGCAAAACAATCCTTTAAACAACCTTCATGAATTTCCTGAGAAAAATGCATTGCATAATAACCTCTGGAAATTTTATGCAAGGTTACTCTCATTGTCAGCAAGCTCCAGTTAAAGTTTCATCAAATTTGGAGTTCATTTGCTATCTCAAATAATTCGCTAAGTTTCAGCTGTTAAAAACTAAATTTAAAAGCCTACACTGCTCCTTGGGCTAGCTATATTCAAAGTTGGTCCAGCCCAACCATGTCCGCACCTCACAGACCTCATCTCCATTTGATCAGTCGCAGCTGCTGGATTTACATCCAACGACCACGACCTCCTCCGCGGTCAACACCGCAAAGACCTCCCACCTCATGAGGTCATTGCCGCTGGATCAAAGATCCACGGCCATGACCTCCCCGTGTTAAACCTCAAAGACCTCCTCGAGTTGTTAAACCATCGCATGAGGTCATCCCATTTGTTGAGGTCGAGCCGCTGGATCAAATCCAACACCACGACCTCCTCCTCAACATACTCATCAGTCCTCCCACTGCGTGAGGTCACACCCTTGGATCCAAGATCCATGGCCCCGACCTCCCTCACCGTTAAACTAAACAAACCTCCCACTCTAACCAAGGTCGAGCCATTGGATCAAATCCAACGACTCACGACCTCCCGTGCTATCAAGCACTAACAACCTCCCCATCTTTTGTTGTGCACCGTTAGATTAAAATCTACTGGCCACGACCTCCTTTTTGTCTCATGCGCACTGCAGACCTCCCCAACAAGATGTGAGATCGTAGTCTTAGATCTAAATCTAAAGGCCCCGACCTCCCTTGTGCGCTATGCAAGCTCAGACCTCCACCTCTTTTGATCGAACCCTTAGATCTAAATCTAGCGGTCCCGACCTCCCTTGCTCGCTGCGCATCATATCGACCTCCCCATCGTGTCAAGGTTCTTGATTTAAATCCAAAGGCCATGACCTCCCTCATGTCCTTTTGATCGCGTGCGTTAAGTCCTCACCGGAGGTCCGCGACTGCTGGATGGAGATCCAACGCTTTGGACCTCTGTCCCCTTTTCCTCACGTATGCTGCGATTAATGAAATCGGAGGGCCACGACCTCCCCATCTCTTGATCGTGTGGTGGGACCTCCTCCCACCACTTAAAACATAACGGTTCAAAAATTGATCCGATGGTTAGGACCTCTCCTGTGTCTTATCCAACGGTCACCAAGACCTCCCGTTCTTCTCCTTCCTCCGGCGCGCATGCGTGCTCGAGCGGTGGAGCACGCGCCAGCCTCAGGCACCTTTAACACTCTCTGGCGATCCAAGATTTAATGCCGGGTCACCTTCCGCCTCATGTCCACTCGACCGCCAGTTGTCAACTTTATGTCATGTCCACCCCATGGACCAACCCGTGGGCTAAGCTCACCATGGAGCTTAGCCCCACTCATAACCTTCACCTCGGGCTATAAGTGTCCACCGAGCTCCCCATTGGCTTCCTTTACACACTTGGAGCCCTGTCATACCAATGTTTGGCCGAGCTCCTAACTCACTCACCTCCTCTCTAGTGGTCGCCATTGTTGAAGTCCTTGAACTCCTCTGACTCAAGGGTTCCAAAGTGGCTCCTTCTTCAACCCTTGCTCACTTTGTGCTCCCAAACCTCCTGAAATAACCCTAACTTATTTTGTTTGGGCATTTTTCAGAGGTGGACAAAGCCGAGCTTGAGCCGGTGCCGTGAGTCAAGCTTCATTGTCTTCCCCAACTCCGGCCATCACCTCCACGACCTCCCAAAGACCTTAGGACCTCCTGTACCTCCCGTTAGTCCTTTAGTTGCCGGCACCCGCTGAATGCATGTTGCGGAGCTTAAGTTTTGGCACACGCTTGAATGTCGCATGAGCTCCTTTTTGCATTTTGTCGTTTGGTCAGATTCGCCTTGTCTCTCGGCTCGCCCGGCGCTCAAGTCGCCGCCGTTGAGAGGAGGTCCTTTGGGTGCGCATGGTTATTGCGGACCCAACGGTATTATTGATCTCGCCCATGAGGTCTACATCGCCGACGATGACCACATCTTTGCGCCGGGTTTTGTCTGACACAACGGCAGCAGCGTCGTTGTCGCTTTTAGGACGTAAATCCTCCATGTTTAATGCGCTAATCATGTGTTCCAATCATTGTAATCATTGGATGTCTTAACCGCCTTTAATCCACCCTTTATTGCGTGCATTTAAGACCTCCGGTAGACCTCCTCCTGTTGTCCCGCGCAAGATTAATCTCTTGTCCAAACACGTGCGTGTGCGCAAGCACGCGGTCGCGAAGCTCGACCTCCATGACCTCCTCCAAGGAGATCCGAGCGCCCAAGACCTCCCTTGCGCAATCATGGCCGCCTGCATCTCCCTAGAGGTCTGTGGACGTTAGACCTCGCTTAGGACCTCCCGAGGCCATCTTAGCCGCTCATGACCTCCGGGTAGATCTTAACCGCCAAGGTCATCCTCGAACGATCTCGAACCATCAATGACCTCCTTGGAACATCTCGACCGGCCCAGACCTCCCTGTGAGGTCTCGATGATGTAGATCTTCCTCGAGGAGATCTTGATAGTTTGGATCTTCCATTGAAGATCTCAACCGCTGAGGACCTCCCGTGTTGATCTGAGCCGCCATGACCTCCCCGCTTAGATCTCGGCCCTTGGACCTCCCATGAGGTCTTTTCTCGGTTTTCTTGAAAGGTATAAACTTTGAAATTGCATATCTTTCTCGCTTTTAAATCCAAATGAGGTCATTCAACTTGTGTTAGCTCTGTCTTGAACTTGACTTTAATCCAAAAATGATTGAAAGTTGAATTCAGCTCTAGAGCACAGTTTGCCATTAGGTTTTAAAACTCACTTTAAATATACACTCAAAAACAATACTTAACTTGTAAAAGGTATAACTAATGCGCTATAGATTATTTTTGGGTGAGACCAACTTTGTTGGTTTCTCTCTTAATGAACTCACTGTGAAAATTAGTTTTGAGCTTGTTGCTGTTATAAAAATGAGAACTTGTGCATTATAATTTTGTTCAAGTTCTTGTTTTTGAAAAATTATAGAAAGTGCAATATAGCTCCAAATGAGGTGAACTCAATTGTGTTATTCATCTCATGAGGTGCTGGTTTTACAGTAAAAATTTCAGCTTCACTTCTATTCTAGAAAATTTTGTGATGAACAGTAACATATTTCTAATTAATAGGTTGAGCAGAATTGATTTCATCATATCTTTTGCATTAAGAATCCAAATCAATTGGTTCTTGTTGCTAAATTCATGATAAATCATTGTCTTGCTGCTGTAAAATTTTCATAGCTTTGGAGAAGTTTCTCTGTTGCGCTTTTTTGGTTTTTCGTCGTTTTATCGGTTCTTTCTCGCTTCCGTTAGGTTTCGACATTTGTGGTGATCCCGAGAGTGACCCTCTGCCACAACTTGGCCAGCAACAACAAGGCAAGCAGTTTGATCATTTCCATCATTGTCCCATTACTTTAAAGCTTAATATATCGTTTTACTTCTATGTATGCATGCTACTTTGTGTTAAATGTCGCTAGCAAGCCTATAGTTGCATAATCTGTAGGAATTGTTCATCCTCTACTACCATGAGCCTAGGTTATTTGCTGTGGTGGGAGCTCGTTGGATGAGCTCTTATCACTTAGTAGTTTCGAGGTAAATTGCTTAGACATGCTTAGTTATCGGTAGAATGGGCGATCATCGACTTAGTCGATGGTCTTGATCACTCAAAACTGATTATTACTCTTATATGTCCAGCACTTGTGCTTTGATTAATTTGTAAAATCAAAACTGAAAATAAAAGATTGATTTAGACTTGGGCATATTGGATGGATGGTGTGGTTTTTGGATGTGGTGGTATGCCCGAGTCAACAAGGACCTAATTCTTGCGCCATTGATCCAAGCAATTTTATAGTGCTAACCACACGAGGGGCATATGGAACCCTCTTGACTAAGTACTTTGGGCGGTGTTAATTGGGGTCGCTCGTTGGTGTGTTTTTAAAGATAAAATGTGTGTGTGATGTGGGAGGGAGCATTAGCTTCCTGAAGGTTGTGTGATGTCTCCTTCTCCCGTGGGTTGTGCGACTCAATTAGCATTGTCCATTGGAAATGTCTCGAGGACTTAGCTGTGCTTAAGCACACCAAAGGTAGTGTGCTTTAAGGAAAGGCGGTCCGACGTGGGTACATTGGTACACCCTCGCAGGATAAAACTATTCAATAGCCTCGCCCTAGGTTATGGACACGCTTGGTTATTTCCGTAAGAATTAGACTACAACCTTTAATTAAAACTTGACATGGTTGGTATGAACGGGAGTTCATGCTATTGTTGTGGTGACTATTGGGTTAGTCACTTCCAAAGTTGATCTTGTTGTTGTTACTATGTTATTATCTCGTTGTTACTTCAACATTTAAAAATGCTTTGCCAAACCGCCTTCAATCTATTATGTTATTGCAAATAAATGTTGCTTTATGCTAAAATGAGTCCAAAGCCTCATCCACTTAAATAAAGCTTGCATGTAGCTATTTATAGTTCTGTTATCTCACACGTAAGTCTTATGGAGTACTTTATGTACTCATCCGCCGTGGTTGTGGCAATTTTGTGGCTTTTGTTGCAGAGGAAGAAGGAGAGCTCCAAGAGCCTCTCTTTGTGCTACGTGTTGCGCTTTCTTCGACGACTAGCTTGGCGGTCGGTCAGATGCCTAGGGTTAAGGCACACCGATTGGCTTTGTGTTATAGCCATCTTTATGGCACTTTTGCTTCCATTGTTATCTTTGTAGAATTGTTGCTATTTGGCCTAAGGGCCCTCTTTTGTAATAGCTTTTCCTTGTTAATATTAACTTCGGTTTGTTGCTTATGTTCTATGTGTTGTATGGAATTGATACATTCTTTTGGTGTGAGGTATGTATATCGCATCTCGGGAGTATACATCTCGAGACCGGTTTATTTGGTTGATAATACTAGGGTCAATTGGATGACTAAGTATTATGAGCCTAATAAACGTCGGGGTCTCACAAAAAGCTGGTACAACCTACAAGAACTCGGCTAATGTCTTCTCGCATGATTCTCCCTCGAAACACAACTTCTGCTTTGTAGATGGTTTCAGGACTCAGAGAGAATTTTAAAAGAAAAAAGTAAGTACCATAAGATGTCATGATTCAAATAGGCATAATTGTTTATCTTAGCGGTCATTACTAATGCTCATTCTCGCTTGTAGCCGCCTTCCTCTTGGCTTGTATCACAAAATGAATCCCCAATTTTTATGACAAATTAAGCCAAACGTGGCTACAAATATCAAGTTCTCAACCGTAGAGCGTGACAGGCAAAATTTGGCATCAAACCAAATGTTGAGGAAGGTTGTACGAGTTGTCAAATTCCAAGCAGTCGTCATGAATCTTGCCCCCACTAACTAAACAAGATCATGAAAAGCCAGTGATAATCTGGCCACAGTTGATATGAAGCGAAGTATATAAACTTCATGATCGGCAGATGGAAAGTATGGTAAGGGGTGCCATCTCTTCAAATACTTGGCTTGTCCCACTTGATACGTAACATCCATCAGGATGAAACTCAAATATCTTCAAATGTGAATTGTATGCATTTGTGTAAGTCTATAGTTCAACACTCAACATGCAAGAACAATAGTTTCAAATTTGATCAGTAGATTAGAAAATTTGTGTACCGTTGACCTAGATAGCATCCCTCCAAAATTTGACATGCATGTCGATCAAAAGAAACTAGATATGCTGCAGCAACTTGATGGCACATCTCTAATAAGGCAATAATGCAATTGAACATCAAAATATATTACCCTTAGTTCTAGAAAGAAAAAAAAATCTCACCTTAATATAATAGGCAAAACTATAACCAAGCAATGTTCATTACCTTAATAAAATACGCAAAGTTGAAAGCAATAAAAAAGGAGCAGTTGTGAGATCACAAGTAGGGTGCGATAGTAATCTTACTTGAATAAATGTCTGTGCAATAACTCTGATAACTGGAGGAAGATGGACAACAAATAACACCCCAAGACAATTTGGATAGTTTTCTTGAACTATAGTGATAAATGACTTCGTCATTTGCATCGGAAATCTGAATGGAGAAAACCTATGGCAATCCAGTAAGAGCATCTACAACAATCCACCTCAGCTGTTACTGAGAAGTTGCCACATCAGCTTTTAGATGATGTGGAGGAGAGAAGATGAGGAGAGAAGGTGAAGCTGTTTCTACAAGAAGAAACTATCAGATTGTTAATACCAAGACATAAGAAACAACAAAAAACTCTATTGGTGGCTTAGTTGTTACCTAAACACTCATTTTGTGGGTCCCACTGCCTACCAATAAAAATCTACCGGATCTTGTGCAGCCCATCTTCTTGGCTTCCTCCGCAGATGATATGATAAATGAGCCAAAACATATAGGCCACAAAGTTGTATCTCATTGTTGATCATCAAGAATCATGCACACTTGTAGCAATTAAAGTCTTAGATACAAGTTTAAGAAACAATCCATTGGAATGCTTGTTTCTTTTTATTAGATTGAGTACTCTCTCTTCTTAGTAACAAGCTAAGAAACAAACTACTGTAGATACTCTAAAACAGTAATTCTAGGATCTTCTTCGTTTATCAAATGTACAATACCATGGTTAATTTGAGAAACTGCATAGAAAGATATTATTGATTAGTGGCCACTCTTTTTGCAAGGCAATCAGAGAAAAGAAAAAACTTCTAGAGTGGGTTAATAAGCGGAGAAAAAATCTTACCGTCTTCCCAATGATAAGAAAAATTGGACCAAAAATTGTCAAGGAGATTGTATGCTTTCGTCTCGAGTAACTAAGATGTCGCTAGTGGAAATTACCATGCCAGAGAAAGGTAAGAAGTAGATTATCGCAAGCATTCTCCATTGCCCATACTATATGTACCTCCCGTTCTAAGCGATTATTAATGCTATCATATAAAAACATCTAGGACATGAATGAATGGGCAGATAAAATGTAGAGATATTACCTCATCGCTTGTCCAAAACAAGGTCTATCATGAGGGCTAGATTAGAGCATGCAAGTCCAAGACGGATTACTAAACAAGGTCAAGCATAGTGTCAAATCCATGCCAAAAAACCAAATGGGACCACTTCTCAAGTTCTTGCAATGTAAGTATGTGGAAAGTTTCCCTCCAACGAATTGTCTTCTTAACTGAAGAGAGCAAGCATGAAAAGTCACCATTTGTTGCAATGTAAGGTATTTTTCATGGTCTCTACTGTGCCTTCTGAATAGGAAGGTATTTTTTTTAGTGTCCTTACAATTTTGCCTCACCTCAAATTATCTTGTGCAAGGCACAAAAATTTTGAGCCTTGTGCCCTGCATGCCTAGAGAGGCTAAAACACGAAATCAAGCGGAAGGGCAAATATTTTTAAGGGAAGGCAAAGCTCCAGACTAAGGTGAAGTGAAGGTTTGCCTAGTGATGGTGAGAACATGAACAAACAGACCCACAATTCTATGATTTTCATATCTGCAAGGTGTTATAATAGCATTTTTCACCATTCTTTGAATATTAGCATGTTAATTTCTTACAAAGAGAGACAAGCATGCTTTGTGGTGGTCATGCTTATAACAGTATTATTCACATGCTGTCTATATCAGCATTAGCCATGGGCTAAGGGTTAAATGGTTAATAAGCATACAGTGTAAGTAACAACAAAGCATACCGAAGAGGAGGAAGAATACCGGCTATTAGCGGCGCCGTGCACGATGGCACTGGCGCTGCCCGCCGCCATGACAAGCCAGTCCAGTGGGTCTACAAAGCCGAACAGGTCGTGGAACACCATGCTCTGCACCGCCCGCTTCTTCACTGCCTCACGCCCCCCGCCGCCATAGCTCCCCGCCGCCTCCGCCTTCCCCACCTCCTCCGCCATTTCACTACACACATACGCCCACTACTACTAAAAGGCTAATACTGGACGCCTCATCACAGACGGTTGACTAAAACCGCTCAGATATATGTAATCATAGACGGTTTTGGTTTAGAGACCGCTCGTATTATCAAGTCGCGCTAAAACCATCTCGTGAAGAGGTAATGTCATAGATGGTTCATAGCTAAAACCGTCTGTGAAACATCACAGACGGTTCTTGTTAATAACTGTGAGTGATAATTCTACATATCACAGACGGTTCTTAACAATAACCGTCTGTGATATTACTACATATCACGGTTTTTTGTTATAACCATCTGTGATAATATCGCTATAGCTCCCAATTGAAGCCCAATGAGTTTCTTTGTCGCTGATGTGTCTCTTCGTCGCATCCGCTTCGGCTCCCCGATGCGTCTCTTCGTCGCATCGATCCGCTTTGACTCCCCGATGCGTCTCTTCGTCTCACGCTCCGAATTTATTCCTTGTTTTATAAAAAGGATCATCCGCCATCGAAGATGATCATCCCCACATACTTATAAAAACGTAAATGATCGCCTCTTCCTTGTCGCGGCATTGATGGCCTACCTAGCCCGACCTGCACGAGCACCTCTCTTGGTGTACGTTGAACTGCTACTAAGAACACTGTTTCAACAATGTCTTCACTCTGTCAACCGAGAATTTGCCGGAGCAGGTGACGGCCACCTTCCGCTGTCTTGACATCCTCCTCCGCCGTGTCTTCTGGGTGATCTCCCACTTTCGGCGAGTTTACCGCACCATCGACGTGGTCCTCCAAAACGATGTTGCACGTCTCCAGGAGGCTTGCCGTCACTTGGACTACTAATCGAGGTGGCAGGCGACCGAGTCGACCAGGCCAAGACCCCTCAAGCAAGGGAAGAGAGCCTATGGGCTCAAATCTTCTTGGTTCAATAGTCTGAAGGTCTTTAGGAGACACTCGAACGAGCGCGTCAGCAGTGGATGCATTTCAGGCTTCGTTCGCTGATGATCAGGAACCGTCCGATGCCGACACCGTCACCTATGAAGTATTGAAAACGGAGATAGCAGCCTACCTCCGCCACTAGAAAAACTTTGTTTATTTATAGGTTTCTACTTTTTTAATCTTTTTTAGTTTAACGCCATTTGTGCTTGGCCATATGAAAATTCTAAAATGAAAAAAAAAGTTTGGAGGTGAAGTTACTATATTAATTATATGTTGAATTATTACTATATATATATATATGTATGTATGTATGTATATATGTATATATAGTTAAAGCAAATTTTCAGAAGATTTAAATGACAAAATTGACATATAAACATGTAATTTCTTCATGTCATGTAAGTGTATATACAAGATAAATATACTTGAGAAAAAACCATTTCACAGACGGTTCTATTATGGAACCGTCGGTGATAATTATCACCGATGTTCCATAATAGAACAGTCTGTGATAAGCCTCTTTATTAGTAGGAGCCCGGCCGCTAGGGTTTGCGCTCGCCCTAACTCGTCACTCCCAGCTCCGCTTAGGGTTTGCACCCGCCTAACTTATCACTCCCAACAAGATTTACTCCTCCCTCCCACCTCGATCTGCCGCCGACCCCATCGCCGTCGCCGCCTGACCCCGTCGCCGTCGCCGTCGGTTGTGACACCACTCTGCACTGTACAAGACACTCGTACGATAAGAGTGTCTTATGTAGTGTTAGGGTCGTGCCACAACTACAGTGGCACCGCCACCCAAGCCACTGGGCTTGGCCTCGCGTGTCGCCTGCGCCGCCATGGCTTGTTCTCCTGCTTGGCCTCCTGCGCTAGGGCCCTGGCCGGGCTTTACTTTCCCCATCCTCTCTCTATTCTCCTCTAGATCTGTTAGCTTAATGTCTTTTGTTGAGTTTGATTTTTATGCTTGAGCCTTAAGTTGTGTCCTGATGTTTGTGTGATTTATGCAAGGTGAAGGAGATGGATCGATGAGGGTTGTGCTGGTGGTGGGGTCGCCCGTGGTTCTTGTTTGCCAGATCGAGGTATCACCCTACCTTACTCCCTCTCTGTCTCTACCCCTTGCTTTGTGATGAAAATGGCTAGTGCTCATGATGGATGCCGAGGGCTACTATGGTGTGGTGGCGGGTTTGGACACCCTTGGTCTTCTTGTCTTCTTTGTTGAACCGCTTCAATGATGTTAATAGTCTTATGTGAAATTGAATTGATAATTAGTTCATGTTAATAGTCCCTTGCTCTGTGATGTAATGATGTTAATAGTCTTATGCTGAAATTGAAGTGATAATTAGTTCATATTAATAGTCCCCTTGCTCTGTGATGTAATGATGTTAATAGTCTTATGCTGAAATTGAATTGATAATTAGTTCATATTAATAGTCCCCTTGCTCTATGATGTAAACTGAGGGCTATTGGTGTATGTGCATTCTATGCATCTTGCTACAACACCTCTTGTAACGTCCCGTTTCTCTTAAGTTCTTGCCAAGTTTTCAAAATAAAAGTAACCATTTGGCTTTATTGAGAATCCAAAGCTTAACCTGATATTTTGAAAATTTGGAGAGTTTAACTTGAATTAATCAAACCTTAACTAAGCTTCTTGTTGGCGCTCTCTGCTGGTTGTGGCTCTCGGTTGTTCTTCGTTGCCCCTTGGGTTGTTTTCCCTCTGTAGCTTCTCTGTGTGCCTCTGGGTGTATCTCTTCTCTTCTAACTTCCTTTGTTGGTTTGAATCTCTTTGAGGTTCAGACCTCCCCCTCTGTTCAGACCTCCCCTTGCTTTGGTTTTCCTGCTAAGGATCCAGCTCGGGTTTGTGTTTCAAAACCCCTTTGATCTCTCGAAGCCAAGCTTGGCTTTGTCTCCTTTGGACCTTCCCGTGGACCTCTCCACATTCATTTGTAACCCCTGAGTTCTTTTGGGCGTCCCAAGTCCCTCTGGACTTCCCCGTGCCCATATGGAACTCCTTTGGACCCTCTCTGCGTCCTTTAGGACCTCCCTTTGTTGAGATCTGGCCGTTAGGACCTACTCTCTGGAGATATTAACCGCTCAGACCTCCCTTGTTGAGATCTGGCCGTTAGGACCTCTCTGGAGATCTTAACCGCTCAGACCTCCCCTTGTTGAGATCTGGCCGTTAGGACCTCCTCTCTGGAGATCTTAACCGCTCAAACCTCCCTTGTTGAGATCTGGCCATTAGGACCTCCTCTCTGGAGATCTTAACCGCTCGAGACCTCCCTTGTTGAGATCTAGCCGTTAGGACCTCCTCTCTCGAGATCTTAACTGCTCAGACCTCCCTTGTTGAGATCTGGCCGTTATGACCTCCTCTCTAGAGATCTTAACCGCTCGAGACCTCCCTTGTTGAGATTTGGCCGTTAGGACCTCCTCTCGGGAGATCTTAACCGCCTCGACCTCCCTTGTTGAGATCTCGGGTGTTAGGACCTCCTCTTTGGAGATCTTAACTGCTCAGACCTCTCCTTGTTGAGATCTGGCCGTTAGGACCTCCTCTCTCGAGATCTTAACGTTCAGACCTCCCTTGTTGAGATCGGCCGCTGGGACCTCCTCATTGGAGATCTTAACTGCTCAGACCTCCCTTGTTGAGATCTGGCCGTTAGGACCTCCTCATTGGAGATCTTAACCGCTCAGACCTCCCTTGTTGAGATCTGGCCGTTAGGACCTCCTCTTGGGAGATCTTAACCGCCGGACCTCCCTTGTTGAGATCTCGGCGTTAGGACCTCCTCTCTGGAGATCTTAACTGTTCGAGACCTCCCTTGTTGAGATCTGGCCGTTAGGACCTCCTCTCTAGAGATCTTAACCGCTCAGACATCCCCTTGTTGAGATCTGGCCGTTAGGACCTCCTCTCTAGAGATCTTAACCGCTCGGACCTCCCCCTTGTGTGGATTTGTCCGTTAGGATCTCCCTTTTTGAGATCTCAGCCGTCCAGATCCTTCCACTGTTGGATCTAAAGGTCCCGACCTCCTTAGGTCCAAGACCTCCTTAGTGCTTGGACCCACCATTGGCTCCTGCGGCTGTATCGCTTGAGGCTTTGCCTTCACCACCTAAGGACCCTTCGATGCTTTGTGGATGGTCCCTTTGTTTTGCGCCATCCGATCTCGATCTAATGGCCTCAGCCTTACCCCGCGTATCCTTGTCTCCGCGGACCTCCTCTTGCCTTGCAGATCTGACCATTCTGGTCCTCCCTTTTGATTTGGACCGTCGAGGTCCTCCTCTTTGAGATCTTGACTGTTAGACCTCCCTTTTGGAGATCTACTCATCAAGACCTCCCTGCGCTTTTGATCTGGACCGTTTAGGTCCTCCTCCTTGAGATCTTGACCGTTAGACCTCCCTTTTGGAGATCTACTCGTCAGGACCTCCCTGCGCTTTTGATCTGGACCGTCGAGGTCCTCCTCTTTGAGATCTTGACCGTTAGACCTCCCTTGTGGAGATCTGAGTGTCAGGACCTCCCCCTTGAGTCCTTGGACCTCCTGTCCAGGACCTCCCCCTTGAAGTGTTTTGGACCTCCTATCCAAGACCTCCCTGTGGTCTCTTGCGGAGGCAGCCATTGTGGTGGGGCCATCTCTTTGACCGGTTGTGCACCCTTTTGACTGGCCCCACTTACCAGTCTCTCTCCACCTTGTTATCATTGCTCCCGCCTCAGAACTCTGTGCGCATTTAATATGGGTTGGATCACATTAAATGCAGTCACATCTGAGGTACCTTATTTCAATTCTTTTAGGGCAAGCCCTGCCCTAGCCTGCCCCGATTGCCAACACGTCATTGAGCCTCCTCTTGGTGCACTCCAGCAACTCTGGCTATATATAGCCTGGGTGGGCAAACCCTTGTAACCTTTTGCTCACTTGCCAACCTTGCTCTTGCCTTGTTCGCTCTAGGCTTGTGCTCGGAGCTTCACCGGGAGTTAGCCGCGGGAGTTGGCATCTTCTCTGGAAGACCTCCTTGCGGATCTTTGCTGGTCTCTTGCTTAAAGACCTCCCTCCCTTGCCTTGGACCTCCCTTCTCGTTTTGGGGTCACCCGTTTGTCTGGTTTTGGTTGAGTTTTGCTTAAGTTCTTTTCAATCTTCTTTTGCAGTTCTTTGGCCTAGTGTGGTTTTGCTTATTTGGTTTTTGCGAACGTGTAGATCACGAGTTCGAGGAGTTCTTGGATCCAGCCCTCTTTGCCGAAGGTTCTCCACTGCTTGACCAAGGCAAGCCATAGACCTCCTGTTGATCATGTTGAACCCAGCTTTACAAATGTATTTTGGTTTTACTTTCATGCATGGCTATCTTTATAAGAAAATGTTTGGGCTGTAGTTACTTTCCCTACTTGTTTTTATGCCTCCTTCACCACTTGCTCAAGTCATGTTGTCATGTTCACCTTGTAAGCCTTAGATTGGGTATTTAGTTGGTGTTCCTTGTTATATGCCAACATGGGGCCGTAGGTTTATATAGCTTTGCTCTAGAAACCGTGGCTTTACTGTATCATGCATCATCTCTAATAATCTTGACTAATGACTTATGGAACCTGTGGTTGGTGCCACTGTTAAGCAACTACGGCGGGATGCCTAAGTTGTGTTGACTGTGGTATGAGACCACTTTGTTAAAAATTGTTGTGCCAAGACTGGGTGGTCTTTTGGCAAGGGTAATTACAAATTGTTTTGCTGAGGCAAGAAGGCAGGGAGTGAGTAGTGGGTGCTTTGCACACTTGGTTGTGGAAGTCTTGCCTTAGCACAATTAAGGACTTAACTTTGCGTTCTATTGATCTGGGCCAATCAGTGCAACCACAAGATCACTTTATGGGGGTGGTCTGGGCTGAATAATTAGCAATGGGATGGCTTGGAGCTGTTGTGGTGGAGCGTGTGATTCGTTGGCGCAAGAGGAGGCACCCCATAACCCTGCGGACTTCTAGACCAGGGGGGAATTGCGAAACCTTAGCGGGTAGCTCCGAGTCAGTTCAAAGCTTTGTAAAGGCCTTGCCGCGCTCTCTAAACTGCTCACCTTCGGAAGTGAGCAAGGGTGACCGGAACCCGTCCCGCTAGAGAGATCGTGGATTGTGGGTAAAGTTGTACACCTCTGCAGAGTGTAAGATCTATTCAAATAGCCAAGTCCTTGGTCATGGACATGCTCAGTGAAAATGGTGCAAGGGGTAGTTGTTTCGAAAGTTTGTGCCACTGGACACTTCAGCGAGAGGCCTTGGCTTTGCCTCGAAGAGACCTTGGTCGGCTCCAGAGGGGTCAGGGTTGGCTCGGGTAGTGGACCAGGGGCTGGTTCGGACCTCTGGAGTGGGTGCTCTAGAGTGGTTTTAGGGTGAGGACCTGGTCATGGGTGTGACCAGACCTCCCCCATTTGGTTGTGGCTGTGAGTTGGTGCTCACTCCACCTTTTCAAAAATCAAATGTATTATGTACTATTGTTTTAACTTACTGCTTTCCAATCTACCTATGTTATTTTTGTCAAAACTTGGCTTTGTGCAAACTAACCATACAACTCTCAATTGGTAAGCCCCTGCATGAATATTATTGCATATTTGTTCCCTGTGTCTTGCTGAGTACATTCAAAGTACTCATGGCTTTAAGCCCTGTGTCAAAGGTTGAAGGGTACCAGCAGGTTTCAAGTGCTCAGCTTTAACCTTTTGACAAATATCGCATTCAGCAACATACTGAGCAATTTGCCTTTTCATCTGGCTCTACCAAAATGTCTTCTTCAAATGCTGATACATCTTAGTGCTTCTAGGATGCAAGGAAAATTTTGGAATTATGAGCCTCTTTAAGGATTAGCTCTCTCAGCTGAGGATCTGAGGATACCACCAAACGATTGCGATATCGAAGGGTACCGCGGGCATCTTCAGAAAATTCGTTGGCTTTACCCGCCTTCAAATTTTCCTTGATTTCAGCTACCTCAGCATCAATTTTCTGGGCTTCCAGAATCTGATCTTCGAGTGTTGACTTCACTTCTAAGGCAGTGAGAAATCCATTTTCTACCATTTCGAGACTTAAGCGCTGAAAATCAGCACATAAGCTCTTAGCCAGAGGTACTGTTGACAAGCAGTTGCATTGTGACTTTCTGCTTAAAGCATCAGCCACAACATTGGCTTTGCCTGGATGGTAATGAATATCCATATCATAGTCCTTGATCAATTCAAGCCATCTTCTTTGTCTCATATTCAAATCAACTTGAGTGAATATATTTCAGGCTCTTATGATCAGCATAGATTTCACAACAATTACCAAAAAGGTAATGCCGTCAAATCTTTAATGCATGGACTACGGCTGCCAATTCCAAATCATGAGTAGGATAATTCACCTCATGAGGTCGCAACTGCCTGGATACATATGCCACAACTTGGCCCTCTTGCATAAGTACACAGCCAAGGCCATGGCGAGATGCGTCGCAATAGATATCAAAGTTCTTATGAATATCAGGAAGAGTGAGAACGGGAGCTTCAGTCAGGAGCTTTCTCAAAAGCTGAAAACTGTCTTCACACTCAGCTGACCAAAAGAATTTGTTCTCCGTCTTTAGAAGCTGAGTCAGAGATCTAGAATTTTTGGAGAAGTTTTCAATGAACCTATAGTAATAACCCGCAAGTCCAAGAAAACTTCGGACTTCGGAAACATTCTGAGGCTGTTTCCAATCTAGCACATCTTGTACTTTGCTGGGATCAACAGTGATACCTCCTTCGGATAACACATGTCCCAAGAATGCAACTTGCTTGAGCCAGAAGGCACACTTGCTAATCTTAGCATATAGCTTATGTTTGCGAAGCATGTCCAACACCAGTCTCAGATGTTGCTCATGTTCTTCAGTAGACTTGGAATAGAGAAGAATGTCGTCAATGAACACGACAACAAACTTATCCAAGAAATCCATGAATACTAAACTCATAAGATTCATGAAATAAGCAGGAGCATTTGTTAGACCAAAGGACATAACAGTATACTCGTACAATCCGTAACGAGTAGAAAATGCCGTTTTAGGAATGTCCTCAGCTCTAACCTTAATCTGATGATAGCCCGAGCGCAAATCAATTTTGAAAAGACTCGGGCTCCAGTCAATTAATCAAAAATAGGTGAGTGACAAGGCAGGGGTCACCACTAATTTGGTTAAGGACAAAAGAGTAAGACAATGTATGTTGTTAAAAGAGAGGGACAAGGGAAAGATAATAATGGTGCCACTAAGTGACCACATATAATGTGAAATCCATACCCATGGCTGTATTTAATGCAACATGACTTGTATTGAATGCACAAGGGACTTAGGTGATGGAGAAAGTGAGAATGACCAAGTCTGGTAAATAGGATCAGTCGGATTTGGGAATAGATTGGCCAAAGAGGTAGGTGACTATGGTTGGGACGTTAGACCAGCGGAATGTACCAATGGATTAGGCTGTCCATTATAGATCAAATGGGCAACCAATCCATTAAAAATTTAACACAATCAATTTTGTTCGAAAGGCTACCTATTGCATATTTATATTGATACTACAGCAGATTCGATCAGTTTTAAAAACTGACCCAAGTGAATAAATAACAAGAGATGGATGAAGATGATGCATGCTCCATTGATGTAGGACAATAAACTGCTTACTAAACAAGGAATGGGATGCTCCAGAATCAAATAAAGCAGTAGCTGGACTAAAATTAACTAGGAACATACCCAGAACAACGTCAGGTGCATCAGCCGCTTTCTCAGTAATAAGCTGGTTCACTCAACCTCGGACTGGAACTGGATCGGATTTGATACATACCTTTAGAGATGGTGCTGGACGAATAATGACTGGGAAAGGTTGAACAGGAGGCAACCCACGTTTCTTAGCAAAGCACTAGCTTGCGAAATGTCCAGGACGACCACAATGATAACAAATCACACCAGGCTTGATATTGCTGGTAGTGGGTGGTTGATTTCCACTAGGTCTGGGCTGCCCCATAGATGGAGGTAGACGAGGTGCAAATACTGGCGCCCTCGGTGAAATTGGAATTGGTGCTTGAGAAAGCCGAACAGGAGGTAGACCATGGGCCTTTGTGTAGCATTGATTTGCAAAATGCCTGGGACGACCACAGTAGAAACATATCACTTTTGGCTTAACCTTATTAGCAATCTTGGGCTGATTCATAACAGTTCTTAGCTGATCCAAAGTCGTTTTGAGAACGGCTGCGTGGAAAATCCGTTGTTGCAGTTCAACTGACTTGGTGATCATCTGGTATAGATGACACTCTTTGGGACAGTGATCGTGTCCTTCACAGAGAAAACAAGTGATCTTGATAGTCGGACAGACCCCCGGTGGATGTTCTCCGTCACAGTTGGGACAATTTGTAGTGCACTCGTTGATGTAGTGCCCTTCCTCTCCATAGCGTCGACAGACCTTGATCTTGCCGATTGCCCTTCTTAACTTCCCGGGGTGAGTGTTCAGAGGAGTACTAGGTTCTGCCATTCTATTGTCACACGGATGGTTAGAGGACAGACTAAGGATATACTCAATTGAGTGCGAAAGATGTTTTTGGCAGCAAAGGGCAATACTAAACTTAGCATGCATAATGATATGAAATGCACCAAAATTTAACACCAAAAGAAAATGCAAAGGCACAAAGGCCCGCATAAGATCCAATAAAGCAAATCATAGTTTTCCGGCATAATTGCTATACATACTACCCGTAGGCGATGCGCAATTACTTGGAACCAAAAGAGAGCGAACAATCACACTACAACATGTACTTCTACAGGATAAAGAAAATAATTAGGGTGAATATAATCTAAGAATAATCCTTATCTTCATCCTAATTTCGCAGTTACAACATTCTCTTCTCGTCCCTTCGCCATTGTTCTTCTGGGTGAATACTAACATATCTATCTTTGGAAACAAGAGATGAGCAATAGAAAATATTTTGCACAAATCCAATGAATAGTGAGGTAAGGATTAGAAACTAGGATGGGTAAGAAATAAAGGATGGCTTACTTAGACTTTCCAAAATTATTTTGCTAACTGGAAAATAATTTCTTAAAAGACTTGCCAATACTAACGACCATGCTATTTCTAACCTCATAGTAACGATGCTCGATACCAACGCTGTAAGGACCCCAAAGTATTGGGAATTATGCCGAGTTAAATTTTACTGAAAGCATAATCATTAATCAAGCACTATTCGGTCCTTGATTAAAACCATACTAACAGCATAATTTTATCAAGTCATAATTCCAACATTCAGGTTCCCGAATATATGTCTAGCAATAGTTCCCAGGATTAGTGACTATTGCGCATATATTCTTAAACAACATTGCATCATACACATACAAGGAATACATTTACATAATTAAACAGGGGGTTACAATATGGTTTGATATTACAATATTAAGTGACGTTGGTCACCACAAAGTTCAACAGCGGCAGCAAAATTAAACAACAAAAACCACCAATGGCCTCATCACCCTCAGGCTATTGCGTGGAGGAAAGAAATAGCTTCACTCGTTAGCGTCACCCCGATCGCGCTAACGGGCATCTTAAACAAATAATTACCTGCACTGCAACAAGAGAGTATAGCTTTGAGTACGGAAGGTACTCAAGAAGACTTACACAAACTAAATAAAAGAAAGTGTTTAATAGAACCTATACAAAGGATTAGAATTGATTCATGCATAAGGTTAACAACAGAAGGCTATAATGGTTAAATTTTGCATAAAGCAATACATCTTAACCTACAATTGCTAAGTTTTGACAAAGCGGTTTAATAAATCATTTGGACTAAAACAAGAAATAAATGAGACATAATCATAAACAAGACCATCAACAAAGTGGTCGACACCACTTACCAAAAACATTGCATGATTGATCATTAGACCGAATCCATACCCAACCCAAAATTTGATTTCCAAAATCTATACAAAGCGCTAATCAAATTCAAGCGTTGTCCGTAACCGTGGACACGGCTATTCGAATAGTTTTAAACCCTACAGGGGTGTACATCTTTACCCACACGACTTAGTTAGCCCGTAGCCCGGGATAGTAGCACCCGCCTTTGGTATGCCGTACGTAAACTAAGATTTGGTATTTTTCAACAAGTTGACACTATTGAGCTGGAAAACCCATGTGCGATTGATTCTGCTTAAACAACGACTGATAGCATTTGTTCAACTGGGGTCCACATGTTGTGCCGGGAATGCCGACCCAATCAATTAAATGCAAACTCGTGTTAGCCACACATATTAGACCGCAGTCGGGGCCCTGAAGGTACGTACATGCGATGGAACATATATACACCCTCACCCTTCTAAGAACATCTGATATCGATATAAACTTCACATGGCATACGACACGGCCCGAAGACTTAAGCATCTATGCCATATGAAATCAATACACATGTCCTTACTCTCCTGTTTCCAACTCAATAGCATTAACCCTTTACTTAACCAAGCAAGGCCCATACTGCTGCGTGTGGAAGTACGTTGGGGCTTGAATCATCCAAATTGATGTTGGGTCCTTAATCAATCCGCATAAGACAACCACATTTCCCAATCTCGCACTAAGGCACCATCACTAGCATCCACTTGTCCGGATTTAAATCAATTTATTAAACAAGTTTTAAGTTCATTTCTGACTTAAATAAACTGAACAAAGAATCAAAATAAATTAAATTCAATTGTTGTTCCCATGTTTGACAAGATAAGCTTGCCAAACACTACCGTTCTAAGGACTGCATGGCTAAGCATATTTCTAACGTAAGTATTTTAATACAACAACACCTTAAGCTGAGTGTATGATCAGATTTAGGGTAAGCCACAAAGATTGGGTTGTAACTACCTAGAGACAGATCACAAATAATTTTTAGAAAATTGCATGCACAGTATCACTGTATTTTGTAAATCTACAGTTCAAAAATTGGGATCAACATGGTGCAGAGAGGATGCTTGCCTTGGTAATATTACACCTCTTGTTCAGGTTCTTGTTGCTCAGATGAGGAATCAAACACTTCAGAAGAACCAGAATCTAGAACACCAAAAATCCAATGAACAACAAGAAATAGCAGAGAACAAGATGCAGAAAAAGAGTGCATGATCAATGTCTTAATGCATACTTGGCAACATGCTTAAGTTATATCTTACTTAAGGACAATACCCTATATTCATTAGCTTCTGTTACAAGTTATCAAAATTAGTGGTTTAAAATAGAACTGTAGTTTCAGAATTGGGAAAATCGAAACAGGACAAGTTACAACAAAGGGTTTGCTGATTTATACAGATCATAAGTTAATAAAGTTAAGAGTTTAACTTATCACTTATACACTTTACTAGAAGAAATAGAGGCTAAAATCTGGATGTATATGTGGTCAGCATGTCCAGCAAGAAAACAGCAAGACAGGACTGAGATTCAGTTAGCTACAGTTCCAGATTTTGGAGAAGCTGAAAATGGACAGGTTAAAAAGACTAGTTTACTAACTATTGCATTGAACAAACTAATGATTTTGTTTAAGTTACTGTTAATGAGCAAAACTTAAAGCCTAACTTATTATTTAGCATCAGTTACTACTAATTATTAAGATTTGGGACTTAACCTGGAACTGTAGTTTTCAGATTTTGAAAACTGCAAAACTGGACATATTACAAGAAAGAATTTGCTGCTCCATTATATTATGACAAAAGGATATTTTTGATTAATCTACAGCTAAACAAGTAAAACTAAAAGTTTAACTCATCACTTAGCATCAATTAACACTAATTATCTATTTTTGGTTGAAACTGGACTGCAGTTTCAGATTTTGGAAATCTGAAACAGGACAGATTCAAAAGAATGGTTGGCTGCTCTAAACCTACACAAGTAAGTGCTATGCTTAAGTTTAGAGTATTCTTAGCTAGGTTAGCAAGTTAACTCACCATTTGCTAGCAGTAATTGGCAAAAGCTAAAGATTTTAAAAGGTTATTGTACACAAACTACTGCTGTATTGACAGATTGCAAAGAAAATGAAATTTGCTGTTTTGACCGATTAAGAAAGGTACTTAAGTAAATATTTTTGCTGGAGGTTAAAGTTTATCTTTAGAAGAGATAGCAGCCTCAATTAGCCTATAACCACAATATCAGGCAAAGAGCAAAAGCTAGGGTTAAACCACTGGTTTTGCTCTTTTGACTGACAACACCACAGAGACTGTTTTAGCAAGTTAATCTAAAGGCACATTTGGTAAAGATCACTTGCTTAAGCTGACTTTTATTCTCTATGAGGTATATCTACCCAAAAAGAACCCAACTAACCCTAATCGACAAGGATCAACAGAAAGGAAACTGATTTGATGGTTTTGTCGGTTTTAACAGACAAAAGCAACAGATAGAAAATTTTGCCCTAAAGTGGATCTAAGAACATCTTAAGCTTAAAAGATAGATGCTCACTGAAGTTGAAGCTAATCTTTAAAAAGATAATAACCCTAATTAACCTTTGTTGGCACTAACCTACAAGGTTAATTAGAAAAGGATCGGGTTACAGGTTTTGGTCGGTTTGACCGACAAAGACAACAGAGAGGGACTCTCAAATTCAAATTGATTTCGAGGCATATTAAACACGGATTACCTTTGCTTATGTTACTGGAGCCTAAAAGATAGCTTCCTAAACTGGGAAGTTGCAAAAGAATAGATCTAAAAGCTCTAAACGATATGAAAGACCGAAAATGCAAAAAGATGCATTTTGGTGATAACAGGATTTGAGCTTTCTTTTTACAAGTGAGTGATCTAGGTAGGTTAATAAGGTCCTTAAGATGCTCAAAAAGTAATCTAATTAGGGTTGAAGCTCACCCACGGAGTTGAGGATGATAAAGTGATAAAACCCATTTAAACAGGAGATGATCCGAACTAGAACCACCTTACGCTATGAGAGGGAAAATAATGAATGAATTAGTTCTTAGGGTTACAAGACCTAAGGAACACGAGATAGAGTGGAGAAAAGCTTCACCGACGAAGAAAGAGAGAAGCTCCACTGTTTAACAATGGCGGATAAGCTTCGGATTAGGGTTTTATAGAGATTTGACCCTCGGGAGCAACCGAGAAGGGTCCAGAGATGATGCGGTGGCGAATTGGATGCCATGTGGCAAGGAATTACTTGCCCTCCTACGGCAGACGCCACCTCGCCGGCAAAGAATGTGGCGGCGACGATACTGAGAGGAGGAAGAGAAACCATGCAATGATAGCGGGCCCATTGCCGCGTGCAAGAACCTCCCTCGAAAGTTCAAAAGAGTGACAACCGTTCGATTTTATGTTGACGGCTGAGATTCGAAGGGTCATCCGAGCGGTCCGAACGGCAAAAGCAAGGAGAGGCGTTGGATCCAATTTGAACGGCTTAGATTGACTTAGTCCCGGACGGTCCGAACGACACTTGGATCTAGTCCGTCCATTGGGAGATCAACGGCTGACATTTGATGGGATGACCGTATGGTCCGAATGGCCCATCGGATCTCGTTCGTCCATCGGAAAATCAACGGCGACGCAGCACTGGGTTTGGGTTCGCGCCTCGCGCGATTAGCGTCGGTTCGGTTCAAGACGGGTTGGACCTAGCCGCGTGGCTCGGTCGCTACAGTGCATAAGGTAGGGCTGGGTTGGCCAAGTTTGACCGATTCGATTCAAAATTTCAAAAGGTTTGACCAGGGCTCTAAAAATAGCGAATAAATTTATAAAAATATGAAATTTTGAAGGGATGCTTCTGGGATGACATGAATCCCAGATAAAATATAAAATCAAATGTTTCTTTTATTAAAATACCTAAATAGGTCACATTGGCTATATAAGTTTGTTTAGAAGCAAGAAATTTTGCTAAAGCCAGAATAGGTTTTGAAAATTTGCCAAAAATTATTTTTGGCCCAGATAACTTATCTGGTATTTGATAAAACATTTTCCCAGTCATAATACAAGCACTGACTTGTATTTCCTTTGAAACTTCAAATAGGTTTTGGATTTGGCTAGAAAAGGAAGGTTTTAATTTGTAACCAAATGTCCAAGTTTTCGATAATGAACAGTGATGCTAGGAAAAGCATCTTATTACTGTTTATTAAATCTTGAGCTATTACATATATATATATATATATATATATATATATATATATATATTATATTGTTCTAAGTTCCCAGCCACTTTCGGGGAGTCGTCCACGCAGCATGAGAAGGATGAGACAGTAGGCACGGGCAACCTCATTGAGCCCGTGCAGGTTTAAAAAATATGGATGTAAGGAGAGCGTCAGGACATCCTATTACTTGGATGTTGTCGATAGGTAATTGGACGTCGCTATGTTTAGAAAGTGACGTTGATGCGCAGGTACTCCGATTGGGAAGTGGCATCATCTATCAGCAACAAACAATTATTGAGCATGTAATTGTCTTTAAACCCAACAAGAACACCAAGCAACAAGTTGAGAATTCTTTTGAAATGTGAGAATGGTTGCTTGGTGTTCTTGTTGGGTTTAAAGGCGATTACATGCTCAAGAATGGTTGGTTGCTGATACATGATGCCAAATCCCAGTCGGAATACCTGCCCATCCACGTCACTTTCTGAACCTAGTTCCAATTACCTATCAACAACATCCAGGTAATTGGATGTCCTAACGTTCTCCTTGCATCCATACTTTTTAAACTTGCAGGGGCTCAACTAGGTTGCCCGTGGCTACTGTCTCATCCTTCTCATGTTGCGTGGACGATCCCCCCAAAGTGGCTGAGAGACTACGAACAATATATATATATATATAATATATATATGTGATGCTGGTTTTAATGGCACAAGCAGCCACTGCTTGGAGCTTTATAGAGAAAAGCCATCACAGACGGTTTTAGCCACAAACCGTCTGTGATATATACCTATCACAGACGGTTTCAGTTAATAACCGTCTGTGAAAGTATGCATCACAGATGGTTTGAAAACCGTCTGTGATGACCTCATGTCATCACTGACCTATAAACTCAGACGGCTCACGAAACTATCTATGATGACGTTTTGGAACCGTCTGTGAATGTGAGAACCCGGGGTATTTAACTTGTAATACTTAACCATCAAGTTGGTCCTAGCATTACAAATCAAATATCTCGACTCTCGGCGTATATGTACTTCCCAGAATTGCAGTACACGTACCCCATACAAAAATTAAGCATCCATTCCATACACAAGACAATACATTACCAAGTCTACCAGTTCACAACATAAAGGACATACAAGTTCATATTACAAAAGTAGGGCCGACCAGCCAAATAACAAGTAAATAACCAAAGTAGCAGTGGAAACATAAGTCATAAGATGGCGATAAACAAAAGCCAAACGGTTTGCCATTACCCACAAGGCAACTGACTGGAAACGTCCAAGCTAGTCATCGAAGGCAAAGTCGAAGTCGGTCTCACAATAGTGAACTCCTTGGGGGTCAACCTCCTCTGCAACAATTAAGCAATGCAACTGAGTACAAAAATGTGCTCGCAAGTCTTATGAGTAACAAGCCTATACATAGCTACATGCAAGCTAAATCAAAGGAGGAGGTTATATGGTTCATTTGACGCACAAAGCAATATTTCATTTGCAATATGTAATAGATTGAAAGCAATTTGACAAATCTATTTTTAATTTATTAAATAACAGCGAGACAACATTTATAAATATAATTAACATCCTAGAGGTGACTTCCCAACAGCCACCACAACATAGCACGAATTACCCATTCGTACCACCCGAATTCAAGTTTTATCGAAAACTGTTGAGTCTAACTCTTGTAGGGACCTAACCAAGCATGTTCATAACCTAGGACAAGGCTATTCAAATAGATTACACCCTTCAGGGGTGTACCAATGTACCCACATATCAGACCGCCTTTTCGCCACATGATTAAGCACACTTCCTTAGGTATGCCGGCACGGCTAAGTCCTACAAGACATTTCCAATATTGTGTATTAACTACGAGTCGCTCGTATGGGAATGGAAACCCCGATACGTTGTGACGGAGTCATCGGCAGAGAGAGAACTTACCGATGCTCCTCGGGGTAGGGAACTTGGACTTAATACCAAAACCCATCCCGTCACGCCCAAAACACACATGGAATAAATCCTTTTTTCAACACAACACACACAACCTCCTGCGACCCAGAGCCAACACACGCAAAAGTACTAAGTCAAGAGGGGTTCCCAATACCCTCATGTGGTTAGCACGCAATAAGGCTTGGGTCAGTGTCTAAGATGTTCGGTCCTTGTTGACTCGGGCACCATTCACACACCCAATAACCACACCAACAAACCAATGTGCCCAAGTCTAAAACATTTTACTTTCAGTTTTAGTTTCTCAAATACAATTACATACATGAGTATCCTAACTCAAATAATTATAGTGTTGATATAATGACCATTGCCGAGGCGATGATCCCCATTCTACCGTTCTAAGCATTTCTAAGCGACATCAACTCGCAAACTACAAGTACAGTGAATAGAGCCCATCCATCGAGCTCTAAATCACAGCGGATATATCCTAGGCTCAGTGGTAGAGGATGAACATTTACCTATAGTTTATGCAACTATAGGATCAACTACTCGATCGATAATTTAACATCAAAATAGAGCATGCATACATACACTTTGCAAACAAGATAATAGACTTTGAAAGTAATGGGATCAACATGATCAAATGGAAACAACTGCTTGCCTTGCTAGAGATAACTTTCTTGCTGCAGAGGATCACTCTTGTATACAATCGAATCGTCGGAACCTATCGAAAGAATCGAAAGCACAATAAGAACGAATAACACCGAAAAGACAAAAAAATTCAAATCATCCAAAAATCATGAAAAATTCTCAGAAGTTAGAGCATGATTTTAGATGAATTTAGCAACAATAATCAATTGATTTGGAATTTGTATGCAAAAGTTATGTCAGTTTGAACATCAGGTTTCAAGAAAATCCAGTAAAATTGCTATCGGTTACTGTTCATCCGAATTAATTCTTTTGGTAAAAATTTCCAGAAAGGTGGTGTACTTGAAATTTTTATGGTAGACATAGCACTAGATGAGATGAACAATGGAATTTGATTCACCTCATTTGGAGCTAAGATGAATTTCCTATGATTTTTCAAAGTCATGAAAGTAGTGCACATGCCATATGTAGAATCAGATTTTTAGAGATAGTAACCAGCTCAAAACCTATTCTACAATAAAGGAAAGTAATAGAGGAATCCAACAAAATTGAGTTTACTCAATTTGGAGTTACAGAGAAATACTTATGCATTTTTGAAGTTAAAACAATTTTTAGTGCAACAATATTACTATACCTAAAGTAATTTTGCCAAAAGTGTTTTCTGGAATAGTAACATGGTTCAACCCATTTTTATATTAAATTACATTTATAAAGGAAACTAACAAAATTTGAATCATCAAATTTGGAGTCAGAATGATTTACTTATGAAAATTTGAAGTTAATGTATTTTTCAGTTCACAAATAAAACATTTCCGGATTTTCTTATTTAACCCATAGCGGAAAACACTTGGGCCGTTGATTTTGAATCGGACGGCCCAAACGAACGGGCTGATCAGACGCGCGCACAGCGCCCGCGCTCCCAGCGGTTGGATTAGATCGAACGGTCCAAAATGAACGAGACATTCGGACGGTCCGAACGTTCACACGATCTGAGCTGCAGATCTAGAAATGGACGGTCCAGAGTTGAGATTAGCGCTATGCACACAAACACGGGGGTTTAAGTGCACAGGGCCCACAAGTTAGCGACGCTTTAAGCCATTTAGGACAGCCATTAATTACCAAGCCAAGATTAGCTGATTAATGAACGAATCTATGTCCTAACGACAACGCCACAGTGGCTGCTCGCGTCTGGCAACGGTGTGCTGCGTTCGTCGGAGCCTTGCCAGCGTTCCCGACCACGGCGGTGCGAACCAAAGGCAAGGATAGGTGCCAATAGCCTCGCGCACCTAATGGTGGTGGTGTCGATCTCAATGGTGGCCGGTAGCGGCGGCGCGTCGGAGAGGAGTGGTGGTGCAAGGCATGGCCAAACGACAAATAGCGAAAAGCTCCGCAACGGTCCAAGATAGCGAGTGCCTGAGCTACTAGGGACTACTAGGTAGTTACCTGAGTGCTGGAGAGGCAAGGAGATGGCCGGAGGAGCTCTGGCGATGAAGACCCGCACTGGCGCTGAGGAAGACAACACGGGGACGATGGTCTGAGCAAAAAGAAAAGGACCGGGTGGTAAGGTTAGCTTCAATAGGGCTCAGAGATGGTCCATGAGCAAAGAATTGAAGAGAGGAGGTCCTTACCGGAGATGGGGAAGAAAGGAAGCTTTGCGGCCGAAAAAGGAACAAGCTTCAAATTCCCGGGCTCCTATGAATCATTAAGGAAATTGATTGAGGGGAAAACTTGAGGATGCTCTAAGGCACGGGATGACGCACTTTATAGAGGATAAGTCTCACCGGAAATGAAGATGGCACGGCGGCGGTGTTGGGTGCACGCTCTGGAGCAGCAGAGAGCTCGACGGCGGACCAAGAGCTACAAGTTGAGACAAGGCTTCGCATCAGGAAAAATGGAAAAGGCAGCGAATGCAGAAGCTAAGGGACAAGATAGTTTGGAGCTTACCCCAGCGGTGAGCAAATGCGAGCCTCCCTCTCCTCGGCCGAAAGGAGGAGAAGTGAGGAGAACAAGGGTTCAGAGGGGGTATTAAGATCGAAGAGATGACGGGGTGGAGGTGGCGTGAAGAGGCAAAGCTCCTGGTTGGGTCGTGGTGACGGTGGATTGACGCCGTGCCCGCGCGTTGACCGGGGGGGCAGAGAGGCGTTGCCGCATGGCATCGAGGCTCTGAGCGCCAGCGCGAGAGGAGGAAGACGCAACTAACCGGTGGGGGCCGCGGTGTTAGTGACTCAGCGTGTGCGCGAGAGATCGGTTAAGTGGGTCGGCGCGGACCGTTGGATCAAGATCAAACGGTTGACAACGCGCGAGAACTTTCAGACCCGAGTGAAGCGGTACGCGATCAGAGCTGTCGATGCAAGATCGGACAGTTTACGCGAGGTGCGTTAAGTTGGTTGGACTGAGTCAAGAGGCTTGGGTCGGAGTCTGACTCGAGTCTAAGTCTGAGGAATAGTGATTTCTCATTTTGATCTAAAAGGCTGAGAAGATAGGGAATTTTTAGTGGTAGCTCCGAAGCTCAAAAATTCTAAAATTTTTATGGAAGCTTACCGGATCTGAGAACAACCTTGCGTAATTTTTCTAGAAATTTTAATGCACTGCATTTCTTTCTAGAAAATTCACAAGTGGCTGCCCTAGGGGTTTGACCAGAGTTCTAACTAGTTTGACTAGCTCTTTAGGAATAGCAACTAAAATCTGATTATGAAATTTTTTAGAGAGGTTACTAGGATGATCTAGAACTTAGGAAAAATATTTTCAGAGGATGATCACAAGATTTGATTAGAAAGTTTTAAATTGTTTTACTTCTAGTAAATTAAAGCATTTAGTTTTGTAGTCAATATTTCTTTTGAAAGAATTTCCAGAAATTTCAAATAACAAAAAGGATGCATCAAAAGTTTTAATTAATCCTCATTTTCTTACATTTGAAACACAACCCATAGTTTGGGATGTTACAGTGAATACCTTTTCTGTAGTAGTGGCCTCTCCCTCACGAAATCGGCGATGGGAGAGGATACATGGGCCGACCTGGGCTATGGGCTCAGTGGGAGTGAGGAGGGTGCCGGCGGCGTCCATGAGGATGGCCTTTCGGTAGTCGTAGTACTCCCGCGCCCCCTATTGGCTTCCACCTCGCGACCTCAGCCTCCGCCGTGGCTATCCTGAGCCACCACCTCTCGCCGCATCCTGCGAGCGCCAGTTGGAGCCACGCCGCCGCGACCGAGCAAAGCCGCGCCATCGCCATCGCCTTAGTAATGGTTACTCCTTCCATGGTATTTACTCCTTTAAGGAGGCTGCGACGGGGGGAGGAGGTGAAGCGAGGCGGGATGTGGGCATCGCAGGGGCAGTGTAGCGATGGCGCAAAGCAGGGGGCTGGGAGGAGAGGGACGGTGGGGACCGGTCGACGGCTGGTGGCGGAGGCGGCGAGGTGGAGGAGGGGAGAGACGATGAGGGGAGAGGAGAGGTGGTGAGGGGAGAGAGACGGGGAGCGAGGCGCAAAGCAGTGGTGGTTACGCAGAAGACGTGGGCGGGGGCACGCTCGTGAGCAGTGTGAGACCCCGGGGTATTTAACTTGTAATGCTTAGTTATCATTAACCCTAGCATCACAAACAAAATATCCCGTGCCTTGGGAAAAATATGTACATCCCAGAAGTGCTGTACATACACCCTTTTACAAAATTATGCATCAATTCCATACAAAACATAGAACCAAGCACGAACTAGATTAAACAAAAGACATACATAATAGAGTTATTACAAAAGAGGCCGACCGGCCAAATAACAACTAAACAACTAAAGAGATAAATAACAGCGGAAGCAAAAGCCATAAGATGGCGATAAACAAAAGCCAACCGGTTTGCCATTACCCCACAAGGCAAACTAACCAGGCCGCCAGCTAGTCGTCAAAGCGAAGATCACTCACAAAAGTTAATCCCTTGGGGATCAACCTCTTCCTCTGCAACAATGTTATTAAGCAAAGCAAATGAGTACAAATAATGTACTCGCAAGACTGACGTGTAGTATAACAGAACTATAAATAGCTACATGCAAGCTGTCGGTGTTTTAGAACCGAACTTACGTAAAGATTGTTTGATTCGGGGGGTCTCCTAGAAAGAAATCACGCAGAGAGATTGACACGGGGATTTTTATACAGGTTCAGGCCTCCTCCGAAGAGAATAATAACCCTACTCCTGTGTGTGTGGTATTGAGTGTTTTCTGAATAATCAGGGGAAAAACTAAGACTATTACAGATGATAGTGCTTGTCTTCCTGATGGCCTGATCTGATCTGATCGCCCTTTCCTTCTCTGATTGCCGCCTTTATATAGTACGTGAGGGAGTGACAGTTTCTCCAGGTGAAGCGGCGCCTCATCACATCCTATAACGGGCGCACGTTGGCAATAATCACCGGCGTATTAACTCCTCCACATCACCTAACAGCTATATATCAGAGATAATGGGGCATTACGTGCTATTACTACGTAGAGTAACAGCGTATATTGACTATTTGAATTCTTTAATCAATTGGACCCACTTGTCTGTAGATTTAATTGATCATAAAGTGGTCGTAGGTGACCTGGTCATAGGAGAACTTACGACCATGAGGTAGTCGTAGCAATACTTACGACTATGAGAGTGGTCGTAGAAGAACTTACGACCACCTAGTAGGCTCCTCCCTTATGACATAAAGGGGTATACCCAGGGACCATATGACATCATATTTACCCATAATAAGAATTATAGATAAAAGATAAAATGATGATTATTAGATCCTCGTCATCTAGCCCCCCAGCTTCAAGTGAAAGCAACTTACTTGGTAAAAGAGTTATGGATGGTCTTGCGGCCACGAGAAGGTCGTAAAAAGGTGGTCGAAGGAAAAACTCTTCGACATTTGTGTACTACTTTGACCAGAAATATACTTGGTCAAGAAGGTTACTTACGACCATCAACTAGTCGTAGAACTTTCCTACGATCACGAGTTGGTCGTAGTATGGTGATCGGAAGAAAAGCCTTTCCGATTAACATTTCTTTTGGTCAAAAAGATCTGACCAAGGAAGTAATTTCGCTTGAGGTGTAAAAACGAACCTGATTTTCTTGAACGGACAAGTTAGGGAATTGCAAACAACTCCCGTTAATCTGTCCGTTGGTGCGGTTCCCGAAGTGGTGGCAACCTTTGGAATGCCACGCCTTCAGCCCAAGGTACTCGGTTATAAATACTTACCGGGGGTAAGACTTAAGTTCATACTCTTCCCCAAATCGATCCACTGTTCGTCGAGTTCTTGTCTGCTTCGCCACCAACAAAAAATCTCCCTTTTCTGAGAGAAATGGCCGGGAGAGTCACCGAGTGGGCCGAATCGGAGATGGATGCGATGAAGATTCAAGCTCTGGTTGACGCCGGGAAGATTCCAGAGAAGATCCTCGTGGAGTGGTTCGCGGCGTACAAGGAGCATTGGCCGTCGGGGGAGAATAATCAAATCCCCGTCTTCCAGGCGTATTGTGAGTGTGGCCTTCGATTGCCTGCTCACCCCTTTCTCACACTTATACTTGAAAATTTTGTTGTGGAATTGGTAAACCTTGGTCCCAATTCCATCACAATGCTGAGCGTATTTGTATATCTATGTGAGGCGTATCTGGGAATTCCAGCAGACCTTGAGCTCTTTCAATACTTCTATGGAATGGCTTGACAAACTGGGATTGCTGGAAGTTGTGGTCTGAAGCTCCATGACGGGAAGTCAAAGGAATATATTCAGATGTTTACTAGGTCTTCGTGGCCGGGATGGAGGAAGAGGTGGTTTTACTGGAAAGTCACATCAGAAGACAGCCTTACTTTTCAGGGGAAGGCTGCGGAAAAGAAATCTTCGTGGGATTCGACTCCCTAGGATATCAGTCGTATTGCCCCCTATATTCAAGCCATTAAGGATTTGAAAGAGGGGGGGTTGACTGGATGGCATGTGGTGAAGGATTTCATCACACGTCGAATTAGCCCCCTAAAGAAACGAGTACCTCCTATGTGGAGGTATACAGGGCCAAAAGACCCGACCAGGGACTATGAGGAGGGTAAATAGTTTTTCGACTTAACTCTCAATTTTCTTCAAAATTGTCTAATGAATATTTTTATCTGTTTTACACAGATCTTTCACAGGCAGAGATTGACACTCGAGTCAAACTCGTTTGTGAGAAACCTCCGCCACCCGTAATAGCAGTTCCTCAAATCCTTGCAGTTTTATCCGCAGAGGAAAAGGTGGAGAGGCTAAAGGTAATCAAGCATTGATTTTATCCTTAGGACTTTCATAGTCGTAGAAAAAACTTACGACTGAACATTGGTCGTAGAAAAACTTACGACTGATTTGATAATGTTCATGTCCACTTTTAACCTTTACAGGTTAAATAGTGACGAAAAGACTCTGGCCGACTCGCTCGATTATGAGAAAGAGGAGTCGAGAAAGCTATGTGAACAAGTAGAATTCCTCTTGAGGAAGGTTAAAGAAGCTAACTCTGCAACTGAAGAAATGTAGGAAAAGATAAACAGTAAGTGCTAGACTTAGGACTACTTATATTGTTGATTTTTACCTGATTGTTGCTTCTTTTCGTAAAAAGAAGATGATCTGAGACGACTTCAGATGAAGTTAAGGAAAAAACTGTGGTTATTCGCGAGCTTTTTCGTATATCCAAAGAGAAGGATCAAGAAATTGAGAGGCTGAGATCTCGCCGATCAGGTAAGCATTTCTTTTCCTGCAGTCCATTACGAGTTCCCTTCCTTTTCTGATTCTCGTTTCTTTTTTAGAAATGGATCTTGAACTGGGAAGACTCGAAAATGAACTTAGGGATAAGACTTTGATTTATAACGAGACTATCCGCATTGCTAAAGCAAACGCAGAGGAAGTCAAGTTATGGAAGGGGCGGCATGCTGAGATCGTCGTTTCTCATAATGCAGAAATCGAGAAGTTAGATTCTCAAATAGCAGGTAAGAAATTCTTTTACCTGTAATTATTTTATTCTCTCCTCTAGGAGTTTATTGACTTGACCAGTCTTATTCCTTTCAGAACAAGTGGTCGAAAACAAGCAACTCCGCGAAGCTTCGATTCGTACCCAACAGGACATGGAGGCGATGAAGATTAATCTTCAAGGTAATATCACGCTCCATTGGGGAACAAGTCGGGACTTTGCAAGAACTGGTGACCACTCTGAAGGCCAATCAAGCTGAGTCCATCAAGGAGGCGGTCGAAAGTGCTATAAGTTATGCATTGGCAAAACTTAAAGCTCATGACCCCAACCTTAATGTGCAACCGATCGAAGTCGACTTCGACTGCCCCGAAGTAGAAGCAAGTCGTCTTATTGAAGAAATGCAACCACTCGGTAAAAAAGTTTTGAGGAAATGCGATCGGGCTCTCCTTCTTTGAGTGATTTGTAAAAACCCGTGAAAAACAAGCTTTTGTTGATATATTATATAATCCATCTTTTTCACCGCAAATCATCTTGTCGAGTAGTTAGTAACTCAAAAGATAATTAACGAATGAAAGACTGAATGAAAGACTAAGAATTGAAGTCAAATTAATAACTTTATCCTAGCCCTCGACTATTTGCTTAATTTGTTGAGACAAACTAAGTAAATAGTATTAAAAAGGGTTTCTGAAAACAGAGAGGTTTGGGTAACTTGTAGTTCCTGGTCACGACTGTCATGCACTGGTCGAAAAAGTGGGAACGAATCAACACTAGGAAGTTCCTTCCAGTGGGCAGGACCATGTGCAGAGAGGAAAGTCTTCGACTAGGTGATGTTACCGTCTTCGACTAGATTAATTAAATCGAGAACAGTAACCTGAGTTAAACAAACATCCAGGGGACTTCCAAAAAATTCGTTCGCCTTTCTTTGGAGGATTCGATAAGTCTGTCATGGTAGCAAGAGTAGGAAACTGAACAATGCTAGGAAGTTCCTTCTAGTGGGCAGGATCACGCGCAGAGAGGAAAGACTTCAACTAGATGGGTTTCTTCCTCCGACCAGTTGAGACGAATCGAATACCCCAAAGGCAGTTGAATAAATTTAAGAAAGTGCGCTCGACTTAGAATATTTTTCAAAAGAACCGAAGAAATAAACTAAGGTGAAAAGAGGTGGCTTTTAAAATACTTCGACTAAATAGAACCCGAACTCTTTATGTTGGCAGCAAAAGTGAGTAACAAGTCGACACTAGGAAGCTCCTTCTAGTGGGCAGGACCACATGCAAAGAGGAGAGGCTTCGACTAGGTGATGTTACCTGCCTTTCGACCGGTGAAAGATAACCGGGTGTTTCTGAATATAGTCGAAAGATCATGAAAGCACTACTCAAAAGTAAGACAATAAAGGTAGAGAGAACCTGAATCTTTATTGTCTGAACGGTTAGTTATACATAAAACTTGCGTAACTGGTCGACGTTCCAAGAATTCGAGAGAACCTGGCCATCTTCCATTGCCAATCGTACCGACCACTGTATAAGGACCTTCCCACTTAGGAGAAAGTTTGTTCCGATTAGACTTGGTTTGGCAGAGTCTCAATACCAAGTCACCTACAGCAAGGCTACGAGGTTGGACCTTACGATCGTAGTATCTGCGCAGGGCTTGTTGATAGACTGCTGAACGGATTAAAGCCTGGTTTCTCCTTTCTTCGAGTAGATTAATATCGTCCGCTCGAAGTTGTTCCTGGTTTGAGTCTTTAAACGTTTCGACTCGTGTTGACCTTATCTTTAGTTCCGGGGGAAGCATGGCTTCAGATCCGAAGACTAGAAAAAAGGGTGTTTCACCAGATGGATCGGTAGTCGCATTTAACCGCCCATAATACGAGGGTAACTCTTGTACCCAAGCCCCGAGCATTTGATGAGCTGGTCAAGACTCGGTTTTGATTCCTCTTATTATTTGGCCATTTGCACGCTCGATCGCTTCCATTACTTTGGGGATGGGCTCTGTAGCATAACACAACTTGGTACCCAACTCGTCATAAAATTCCTGAAATTTTGGCGCTTGAAAATTGCTTACCATTATCTGTAATTATTCGACTCGGTACTCCAAATCGAGTAATCACGATCTCATCATAAACCGTTTTGTCGCTTAGTTGTTATCCCGATCCACAGTTCGCTTCAATCCACTTTGTGAACGATCAATAGCCACAAAAGGAACTCGAAACCTCCTGGAGCTTTAGGGAACGGTCCTAGGATATTGAGACCCCAGGTTGCAAAAGGCCAAGATAGAGGTATCGTTTGTAACGCTTGAGCTGGTTGGTGTATTTGCCTGCTATGAAATTGACATTGAACACATTTTTTAACCAGCTCTTTAGCATCGTAAAGGGCTGTTGGCCAGTAAAAACCTTGTCGAAAAGCCTTACCGACCAGCGTTCTGTAGGAAGCATGATTTCCACAGATGCCACCATGTATGTCGTGAAGGAGTGTTAATCCTTCGCTCTACGGAATGCATCGCATGAGCACCCCTTGGGTACCTCGTTTATAGAGGACTCCTTCAACTAAAGTATACATTTTGGCTTTTCGAGATAAACGATCTGCCTCGAGATCATCTTCGGGTACTGAACCCTTCTGAAGATACTCATAGATAGACGTCATCCATGTATCCTCGTATTCTAGAGAGGCCGTCTCAATAGGAGGTGTCTCTGGTTCGTCGACGATGGACGGCTTCGAGTTGTTCCAAGAAGACTCCTTTTGGTACTATAGATCGGGAAGAAGCTATTCGAGCAAGTCGGGTTCATGAGGAAATTATCCTTCGAGGATGAATTGTGCCTCAAACCTAAAAAATGCTTTTCTAGCTTACGATTCGATAATTATCGAGACATTGTCGGGTTAGAGCACCGGTACTTTTTCCGATTTGATTCACGACTAGTTGAGAGTCTCCTCTCATGAGTAGTCGGCGAATCGAGAGCGCCATTCCAGATGCCAACTAGCAAACCTTCAGATTCTCGCCACGTAGTTAGTGGCCCGAAAGTTTAATTGTATGGCATACTTTAAGGTCTCTCCAAGAGGAGATACCAGACCACCCCACCCTTCGAGCCATTTAAAGTAAGCGACCCGTCAAAGTACATCGATCCATTGGTCGGGAATCAGATCGGGATCCTGAACAGTTCAGATTTGTCCATTCAATGACAAAGTCCGCCGAGATCTGGGATTTAACGGCCGTTTGGGACACGAAATGGATGTCGAACTCCCCAAGTTCGACTGACCATTTGGCCATGCGTCCCGCTGTTTCCCTATTCTGGAGGATCGCTCCTAAGGGAAACTCAAACGGCACAGCTATTTTGTGCGCCTGAAAATAATGCCGCAGCTTCCTCGAAGACATGAGGAGGGCATATAGAAGCTTTTGGACCTGAGAGTAACGCTCCTTAGGCCTGTGTAAAACTTCACTTACGTAGTAAACTGGTCGTTGTACGTTGTCACGTTCTACGACTAGTGCTGCGCTTACTGCCTGTGGCGTGGCAGCTAGGTAAATTAAGAGTGTTTCTTCCGCCTCGGAGAGACCGTAATAGGAGCACTCAGAAGGTACCTCTTGACATCCTCAAAGGCGATGTTTGCCTCTTCGACCACTCAAAACCTTTGTGTTTCCTTACAAGTTTAAAGAAAGGTAGTCCTTTTTCTCCCAGTCGTGCGATGAAACGACTTAAAGCCGCCATGCACCCCGTGAGTTTCTGGACTTCTTTCCTTATGGTCGGAGGGCGCATTTGGAGAATGGCCTTTATCTTTTTAGGATTTGCTTCGATTCCTCGTATAAATACTAGGAATCCAAGCAATTTTCCTGAAGAGATTCCGAACACACACTTCTCAGGATTGAGTTTTAAGCGATTTTTTCTGAGGTTGTTGAATGTTTCTTGTAGGTCAGTAATATGATTAAGTTTCTTCATGCTTTTTACGACTAGATCATCAACATAGGCTTCCAGATTTCGGCCTAGTTGAGATGAAAAAGTCAATTGCATCAAGCGTTGAAAAGAAGCGCCGGCATTTTTTAGACCAAATGACATTTTGACATAGCAAAATATACCAAATGGTGTAATAAATGCGGTCTTTTCTTCATCGTCTAGACACATATCGATTTGGTGGTATCCAGAATATGCATCTAGAAAACTTAATATTTCACAACCTGTAGTAGAATCAACCAACTGATCGATGCGAGGTAAAGGAAAATCGTCTTTTGGACAAGCTTTATTAAGATCAGTAAAGTCTACGCACATACGCCATTTGCCGTTTGACTTTCTAACCATTACAGATTAGCCAACCATTCTCGATGATTGACCCTCTTATAAAGCCCGCTTTAAGTAGCTTATCCAATTTCGATTTAATAGCATCTCGCCGATCGGGGCAAATCTCCGTAATTTTTGTTTTACGGGTACTTTGTCAGGCCGTAAAGCTAGCCTGTGCTCAATCACCTCCCTAGGGACTCCGGGCATATCGGATGCTTGCCACGCGAAGACATCTGCGTTTGCTCGGAGGAAGGCGATGAGGGCGTCTTCCTATTTGGGGTCGAAGTATCCCCGATGCGATCTTCGAGGGCTCCCCTGCTTCTAGAGGAACCTCTTTGACCTTTTCGTTTGGCTTCAGTGCAGCTTTAGGCTTCGACTTGCTAGTCGAAGGCTGACTTTCTTCTCGAACTGGTATTTTTCCAACCATCTCGAGGGATCGACGGTCGCAGGTATGCGCCATCTTCTTGTCACAATGAATTGTGATTACTCCTTTGGGACCTGGCATCTTAATACATTGATATCCATAATGAGTAGCCATTAGGAATTTTGCCAAAGTTGATCGTCCGAGTATGGCGTTATATGCCGTATCGAAATCGACCACATCAAAAGAGATTTTCTCTGTCCTGAAATTACTTGGTGAATCAAATGTTAAAGGAAGAGAAACTTGACCAATTGGTTTGGCCGAAGATCCTGGTACGATCCCATGGAAAGAGTATCGTACCAGTCTTACCTTAGTCCTGGGTACTTGCATTTTGTCCAGGGCACTCGTAAATAAAATATTTAACGAGCTGCCACCATCAACCAAAACTTGATTGACCCGACAATTGTTGATGGTGGGTTCGACCACGATCGGATATCGACCTGGTCGAGTCGAAGGAATCGGGCAGTCACCCTTCTCGAAGGAGATGGTAACTTCCGACCACTTCGGTAATTTATTGACAAGAGGAGGTTCTATGGAGTTTACCTTACGTTCAGCAGCCTTAAGCTGTCGCTTTGATTCGTATGCCGATGATCCTCCGTAGATATGCTCGACGTTGTGTTGCGGATCCTGGAACGGCATCTCCTCCTCTTCATCTGAAGACTTATGACCACTTGTTTGTCCTTCCTGCTCGAGAGTGGGAAGTGGCCCTTTGCCGTTGTAGTAGTCTTCAAGTTTTCGTTGAAAGACCCGACAGTTGCGAAGGTCATGTCCCTCCTTTTTATGGAAAGGATACCACCTAGGCTTATCGCTTTTCCAATCGGGGCGCTTACCTTTGCCTCGGTCAGAATGTGGCTTGGAGGTGCGTGGCTCTTTATCATTCACAGCCAAGACCTCCTTGGACCCGCTGGCTTGGAGTTTTTGACCCTTCGCCTTGTTCTTGGACTTTTTTGCTTTCTTATCTTTCTTCTTACCAATATCACCTGGCTCTCGAGAGGTATTGTTTTCTCGATCGATTGTGTTGTTCCACTCGACCGCCTCAGAGGCAGTCGCATATCGATCAGCCATCTCAAAGAGTTCAGTGACAGTGGTAGGCGGATTTAAAGCAATATCTTCTGTTATTCTTCTACTACGGACTCCTTGCTTGAAAGCCCTGATGACAGATGAATCAGAAACTTCCGGAATTGAATTACAAACCTGACTAAAGCGCTTAATGAATTGGCGCAAGGTCTCGTTGTCGTTCTGTCTCATCTGGTGCAAGTCATCCTCCTTCCCAGGGCGATTGTAAGTGCCCTGAAAGTTCGCCAGTAGAAGATCACAGAGGTGTTGCTAAGAATGGATCGACTCGAGTGGTTGGTTCAGCAACCACGATCGAAAGCGCACCTTCTGCAGTTGGAAGGTAATTTGCCATCACATGTTCTCCTCCTCCGCCGCTCGGACAGCTGTTGTGTAAATTTGAAGAAATTCGATAGGATTTTGGGATCCATCAAATTTCTCCATGTTTACTGGTCAAAAGCGAGGTGGCCAGCGAACAGCTCGAAGATCAGGCGAGAATGCTCGACATCCAGTAATAACTTCTTGACGCCTCCTTTGCAGAAAAGAAGGGTTGATATCATCAGGTGGTCGTACTCGACGATACCTAGTAATAGGTTGACCTGACCTGTAATAGGTCTCGGCCCTACGAGGGGAATACTCCTCGTAGTTCATCTACTGCTGCAGATTCCCATGTCGATATGGTGAGCGATCACCTCTCCGAGGGGTTTGTTGATCATCAGTCGTTCGAAAGACATTTCTCTGAGTAGGAGATCCATGCGACTTACTGTTGCGTCGATTCCTTCGTGGTGATATGATCGATCGACTGGTAGCTGAGGAAGTCGTATTGCTACGATTTCCTGAATGATGTCGGTGAGGTGCTTCCAGCTTTTCCATCGTGGACCGAAGCCTTTGTGCGATCTCCTCAACGAAGAGGTTGTATCCCGGTGCTCGAGCGAGCTCTCGAGTTGGATTTTTGAGCAAATCACTGATGTGCTGGAGTTCTTGAGCTTCCTCCGACTGATATTGAATGCGCCCAGGTAAACTCTTCTGGGCCGCAATCTTCTTTCGTCGAGTAGCCTCAAGATCTTCCCTGTCAGACTCTTGAGACTGTCTCAATGAAGTGCGAGTATGTCGAGGATTTCCTTCGTGTTCATGAAGGTGTTGGTCGTGTCCGCCATCGGTGGTGTTCTTGCCACTGCCACGAGGGGGTGTAATGCATGATCTTTGGGGAGCGTCTCCATCTCGGTCTCTAGGAGAGTGACCTTGATCTGAGGGAAGGACAAAGACCTCCCGTTGATGATTCTCACTTGCGCTCGAGGCCTCCCCGCTTGAGGAGTAGTCGAAAGACACCATCTGGCGACTTGGAGTAATCCTCCGTAGGGGAACTCCGGGTTATAACCGTCTCCGTCGGCGCAGTGTGATCTCATGGAGATATGGTCGAATTTGTAGGAAAAGCATGCTTGATCCCGCTCTCTCTGGCGTCACCCGGAGAGAGAGGATCACCAGATGCTGGAAAAGTCCTGGAATTGTGGCTTCTAGAACTTGCCTCACCAAGTCGGACCGTCTTAAGGGGACTCGGACACTTCGAGGTAAAACTCTCGTCGTGTTGTGAGTCCACCTGGGTGTAGCCCTGGTCAGATTGACCCTTGTCCTTTGAGAGGATAGATTCCTCTCTTGACGCATCTTGTTGTGGGGATATGGATCCTCCTCAACTCCATTAGCGCATTGTCTCCTCGGATCGTGGGAAGATCACGGAGGCGAGTACCATCGATGAGTCAACACTGCTCAGAATCTAAAACCCGCATCCATGTCGACGTCTCACAGTCCGCCAAGTCGAACCAGTTCTCCTCGTTCTATTCTCCTGCCATGAGTGCATGAGATTTCGAAAACAGAGAATATGTTGACAAGAGATTACCGGAAGATCCCCACGGACGGCGCCAACTATCGGTGTTTTAGAACCAAACTTATGTAAAGATTGTTTGATTCGGGGGGTCTCCTAGAAAGAAATCACGCAGAGAGATTGATACGGGGATTTTTATACAGGTTCAGGCCTCCTCCGAAGAGAATAATAACCCTACTCCCGTGTGTGTGGTATTGAGTGTTTTCTGAATAATCAGGGGAAAAACTAAGACTATTACAGATGATAGTGCTTGTCTTCCTGATGGCCTGATCTGATCTGATCGCCCTTTCCTTCTCTGATTGCCGCCTTTATATAGTACGTGAGGGAGTGACAGTTTCTCCAGGTGAAGCGGCGCCTCATCACATCCTATAACGGGCGCACGTTGGCAATAATCACCGGCGTATTAACTCCTCCACGTCACCTAACAGCTATATATCAGAGATAATGGGGCATTACGTGCTATTACTACGCAGAGTAACAACGTATATTGACTATTTGAATTCTTTAATCAATTGGACCCACTTATTGATCATAAAGTGGTCGTAGGTGACCTGGTCATAGGAGAACTTACGACCATGAGGTAGTCGTAGCAATACTTACGACTATGAGGGTGGTCGTAGAAGAACTTACGACCATGAGGTAGTCGTAGCAATACTTACGACTGTGGAGGTGGTCGTAGAAGAACTTACGACCACGTAGTAGGCTCCTCCCTTATGACATAAAGGGGTATACCTAGGGACCATATGACATCATATTTACCCATAATAAGAATTATAGATAAAAGATAAAATGATGATTATTAGAACCTCGTCACAAGCTTTATTTAAGTGGATGAGGCTTTGGACTCATTTTAGCATAAAGCAAGTTTTCATTTGCAATAATTTAATAGATTGAAAGCAATTTGACAAAGCATTTTTATTTGTTGAAGTAACAACGAGATAATAACATAATAACAACAACAAAAACAACCTGGAAGTGACTAACCCAAATCACCACAACAATAGCATGAATTATCCAATTCATACCACCCATCAAGTTTTAATTAAGTGTTTAGTCTACTTCTTGCACGACCTTACCAAGCATGTCCATAACCTAGGACGAGGCTATTCGAATAGTTTTAACCCTGCAGGGGAGTACCAATGTACCCACACCCCAGACCGCCTTTTCGCCACATGATTTATCACACTTCCTTTGGTATGCCGGCACGGCTAAGTTCTACGAGACATTTCCAATGGATGATGCTAATTAAGAGTCAAGAACTCCACAGGGGGTAAGGACACATTAGACGACCTAGCCGATTCGCTAATGCTCCCTCCCCACACCACACACACACATTTTATTTTTAACACACCCACCGACCAGCTCATAATTAACACCTCCCAAAGTACTTAGTGAAGAGAGGTCCCATATCCCCCTCGTGTGGTTAGCACGCAAAAGCGCTGGGCTTAGTGACACAAGTAACTCGGTCCTTGGGGACTTAGGCACCATTCATTTCACACCCAACAAATCACACCAACATCCATTGTGCCCAAGTCAATAACAATCATGTTTTCATTTTTGTTTTATTTGTTTACAAAGTAACAAAGCACAAGACGGACATAATGAAATAATAATTTTTGTGTGATCAAGGTCATCGACATAATGTCGACAACCACCCATTTCTACCGTTATCTAAGCATTGCTAAGCGTTATCAACGTAAACTACTAAGTGATAAGAGTCCATCCATCGAACCCTAAATCACAGCAAGATAATCCTAGGCTTAGTAGTAGAGAATGAACATTTACCTACAGGATATGCATCTATAGGCTCAACTAATCGATATTTTAACACAAAGTAGCATGCATACATACAAGTAAAACAAGGTATTAAACTTTAAAGTAATGGGACAATAATGGGATATAATCAAACTGCTTGCCTTTGCCTTGCTAGAGATGTTCAATATGCTGCAAAGGATCACTCTCGCAATCAACGTCATCTAACAATAAAAACTACCAAAGCGAAAAACAGCGAATAAACACCAGAATACCAAAAAGTAAGAAAGATAATGATTTCGGATTGATTTAGAGACATATACAATGGATTTGGAGTTGAAAAGAATTGGTTAAGAAACTTTTTGAAAAAGAGACTAAGGCATAAGGTCTATTGCCAATACTTACCTTTCAAGTTAAAGGCGTAGGTATTAACTACTTTAATTAGGAAGCGAGTTAGTGGTCCAAGTTTGAAATATCATTTAACTTCTCAATAGTTAACATACATCCCCTAATCACTGATATGTTTCAAATAAACACTAAATGTCATTAGTCCCTAACTGGAAAATGGATCCTCTCATTTAGTCTTGCCTTTGCAACAATCTCAATTAACAACACTAAGCCCTTAGATTCCCATAACATCTTCTAAATGAAACTTAATCACTTATGCCAAGCAAATTGACTTTACCGACTAGACTACCCGACAACTAATTAACCAAAACCGACTAACCAACGAAAGTTAACTACGATTCAAAGAAGGAATCACCTTAAACTCTTACCATTCTGAAATATGCTAACTTGCTACTAAAGGACTAACTTTTCAATGCCTGCAAGAACTGATCATGCTACTAAACCTTCACATGCTTACAAAATTCACTGCTCATCCTAACCAAAGGTACATACAAACTCATCTATAGTACTGAACATATCACTGCATGATAACTCCTACGGGGAAACATTCATCTATCCTCCAATTGAACAACACACACACCATCATGCATATACAGAAAAGAATAGCCGGAGAGAGCACGAGGGAAACAATGGGGAGCCAGGGGTGGCTCGGGCGGTCCTTGCGCCAGCGAGGGGATTTTATTAACCTAGTAAAATGCTCATAAATTTCTGAAATTTTATGGAAGGCTGAAGATACAGTGAATGTGAAGTTGTAAAATTTCTACGGCTTTTCATGTATTTGCGGCCACACGATCCAGTTTGAATGGCTGGGATAGATTGAGACAAACGGAAATGCCGAATGGCTCAAGCAATTACGAACGTTAGATTCAGATCTAACGGTGGAGATATAGCGAGCGTTAAATTGAAATCCAACGGTTCTCAAAGATCGTGCGAAAGAAAAGGGCGCGGCTGAACTGAGATGGTTGGGTTCAACCAACTTAAAGGTGGCTCGGACCCAACCAGCTTTGACTAGGGTTTGACTGGGGTTTAAAATAGAAGCTGGAAACTTGGAGAATATTTAGAGATAGCAAACTAACTCCAAAACTCCAGAAATTTTGACCGGAGGTTTCTAGCTCCAGGATAAACTTTATATAAATTTTCCAGAGGTTTTTATGCACAGCATTTTTCTCTAGAAATTTAACAAAGCTAGTTCTAGGGTTTGACCAATTGACGAATTGGTTTGACTGACCCCCAAAAATTTATCAAATAATTCCCAACAATTATGAAATTTATCCGAGGGTTTACATAGCAGCCCAAGGACCAAGGAAAAATATTTCCAGATGTTGATCACAAACTTTTCTTAAAAAGTTTTAAAGAGGTCATGACTTTAGTCAACTGAGATTTTGGTTTTTGATTTCCCATAGTTCCTTTACAAGAATTTCAGAAATGTTCAAAAACTACAAGATGCAAGAAAAGTTTTAATTTCTCCTCATTTTCTTACATTTGAAACACAGACCTAGATTTGGGATGTTACAAAAACCTACCCCCCTTACAAAAATCTCGTCCCAAGATTTGGCTCACTCGGGGAGGAGAGAGGGGTAGTCCGCACGCAGACGATTTTCCCATTTCCAAGTAGTTTCATCAACGGAATGATTTGACCGCTGAACTTTTAGGATCCTGCGGACACGATTCCTTGATTTTCATTTAGCTTCTTCAAATATGCGAACCTTCCTTTACGATTCTTTATCCATTTATAATATTTTTGTTGTACTTGGATCTAATCCTCAAACTCTGTTCAGTCCGATTAACACTTTATTTACTTGCATGTTGTTCCCAGCTCGTTCCTTGCCGAGCCGGATTTTATTTGATTTGTTTGATTGCATTGTTTCTCGTCAGGTCACAATTCTGACCAAACTTCTTGCACATCTAGAGTTTCCAACGGAGCTTCCTCTGCTGGAACACGGAGGCACTTCCTTTAACTGGGACACATGGAACACATCATGTACCCCACCAAGTGCAGTAGGTAATTTCAATCTTATTGGCGATAGCCCCTTTCCTTTCGATGATATGGTAAGGACCCACATATCGAGGAGCTAACTTGCCCTTGACGCCGAATTGTTAATGGCCCTTCAAAGGAGAGACTTTGAGATAGACGATCCGCATAGCCCTTTTGCCTGGATTGAGCTGTGCGCAAATGATCACGAATAAGCTGGACTTGACTCTCGGCCTCATTGATCGAGTCCGGACCAAAGAAATGTCTTTCGTTGGTCTCAGACCAATACAACGGGGTTCTACACTTTCTCCCGTATAAGGCCTCGAAAGGAGCCACGCCGAGACTGGCTTGAAAGCTGTTGTTATAAGAAAACTTGGCGAATGGCAAGCATTTCTCCCAATGCTTCCCATAGGATAGAACACAAGCACGGAGCATGTCTTCCAAAATTTGATTGACCCTTTCGGTCTGACCATCAGTTTGAGGATGGTAAGCTGAACTGAAAAAAAAAGACGAGTTCCCATAGCTTCTTAGAAACTATACCAAAATCGAGAAGTAAATAGAGAACCACGATCTGAAACGATCGTCTTCGATACATCTTGCAAGCTTATGATCCTTGAGACATAAAGCTCAGCCAAGTGACCGGTACGAAACTTGGTTTTCACCGACAGAGAATGTGCCACTTTAGTCGACACGGGGAAACTTACCAGGTCCAGATATAACAAGGATTGACAGACTGAGAGCTCTTTCTTGATTCTATGGGTGGTGGTGCATGGCCATTGTTAGTTGGTGGAACGAGTTGTCTGGTTAATTCCGCTAACAACGGGATCTCAGCCTGCTAACTAGCTATGCGGAGTCATCCCTCCGCAGCTAGCTTATTCGAGTGACCATGGCCGTTCTTAGTTGGTGGAGCAATTAGTCTGGTTACTCCACTAACGAACGAGGCCTCAGTCGGCTAACTAGCTATACGGAGTCATCCCTCCGCAGCTAGTCTCTTAGAGGGACTATGGCCATTTAGGCCACATAAGTTTGAGGCAATTACATGTTTGTGATGCCCTTAGATGTATAGGGAAGGAAATGTGCCACTCAAGTCAACTGACCGATGACAACCCTAATTGGCATCATTTTTCTTGGGGGTTCGGGGTAGACTAGTAGACCTTTTTTTTTGAAATCGGAGCGGTACCGGGCACCAACTCGATGACGAACTCGATCTCTTGAACTGGAGGCATTCCAGGAAGATCTTCGGGAAAGACATCAATGAAGTCACACCCTGCTGGGACTTCCCTAATATCTAGAGAAAGCTTTGCTTCAAGAGCGAAAAGACGCGGACCTTACAGCTTTGGCGAAAAACAAACTTGCTCACCGGAGGGATTTGTGAGGTAGACGAACTTCTTAGCCCAATCGATTTGTCCCATATGCGGAGACAACCAATCCATTTCAATGGTGTGCACAGGTTTAGATGTGATTCTCGGCATGGATTCCACTTCCTCGATTTCAACAGGAACATTCTGACGCTCGGATTCAGCTCTCAACTCCAAACCGGAAGAGTGAATGAGCAACAGGACCAACAAAGGAGCGAAAAGGAGATCACCAACAGCGGCAAAAGACTTAGATACAAAAGAATGAGATGCTCCTGAATTTGAAGAAAACAAAATCAGGATGAAAGCTGACAAGAAGCGTACCCAACATGACGTCAGGCGCCTCCTGTGCTTCCTTGGCGGAGGTGGAGTTGACTTGACCATGAGCAACCTTGTGATCTTGATGCTTCACAGGGCAATTGTTGGCGTAGTGCTCTTTCTTGCCACAATAGAAGCACGTGACCTCGGCTACATCACGGAGGCCACCTTGCTGAGACGCAGGCGCACGTGGTTAACACTTGGCCTGTGGAGGACGAGGGATTGCTGAATTTTCTTAGGACAATTATTCGCATAATGGCCCTTGAGGTTGCAGAAGAAATAAGTGATGGAGGCAGTTGGACAATTTCTGGGTAGGTGGTTTTCGTCGCAGTTTGGACAAGCAGAAGTACACTGGTCGCTATAGTGTCCTTCCTCACCATAGCGATAGCAGATAGGAAAAACTCGCCACTCCTTAGGGTAGAGGGACCAAGATTCGTAACATTTGCCAGAACGGAGGCGCTTACCGGTCGTGTTCAGACAAAGTGGGAGCTGTGGAGATCTTTGTCCACCGGTGGCAGACCTAGCCCATCACGATCTGTTCGGACATCTAGCTACGAAGAGATGGGTTAGCATGAACCCGAAGACTAGAAGCTTAAAGAAAGCGAAAAGGAATGCCAACGACTAGGGGAGTAGAACGTCACCCTAACCGAAAGCTAACAAAATAGATAGTACAGATCACTACAGAGTTAATATTAGATTAGATGATAACAAATGTAAACTAAATGAAACAAGCAGAATGAAAGAAATTATAGAAAGCATAACAAAGAAGAAACAAAAACAGCAAGGGAAAACACAAGATCAAAAGATCAACTTCACGACACAACTAACCCGTATTGAACGAACGAGTAATCGGTTGAGAAAACAAAAATCAGAACGCAACTCGAGATTTAACCACATTTAAAGAGCAGAAATAATACCATCTAAAGGGTGTTAGATACTTAGCCAACTAATATCACATCTTACCCTTTTATTCCCACAAATTTTAGTTGAATTATCCTCTCATTATCTATCTTATTTAGAAACCTTTGAGATTGCTGTCTGGAAATTTGATGCTTGCTATCTAGATTTCGCATCCAAGCTCCTAGCCGAATCACCGACTCTAGAACTTCAAAACCTTGTAGTGGGCAGCTCACACTTCAATTCGCCAATCTCATTGTTTCCCTAAAAACCAAATTAAACGATAACACTATCTTTTGAGAGGAAGAGAAGAAACAACTTTTAAAACTCAATGGAGAGCAAGATGAGATGAGCAAGCTAAGATAGGCAAGGAGTAAAATATGAGAACTTACTTAGGCTTTCATAAACCATTTGATATTTTGAAATTAAGTTTTTCAAAACATCCTAAAGACGACCAAGCATGGGTTTCTACAGCCAGTACGGCTCTGATACCAAACTTTGTGAGACCCCGGGGTATTTAACTTGTAATGCTTAGTTATCATTAACCCTAGCATCACAAACAAAATATCCCATGCCTCGGGAAAAATATGTACATCTCAGAAGTGCTGTACATACACCCTTTTACAAAATTATGCATCAATTCCATACAAAACATAGAACCAAGCACGAACTAGATTAAACAAAAGACATACATAATAGAGTTATTACAAAAGAGGCTGACCGACCAAATAACAACTAAGCAACTAAAGAGATAAATAACAGCGGAAGCAAAAGCCATAAGATGACGATAAACAAAAGCCAACCGGTTTGCCATTACCCCACAAGGCAAACTGACCGGGCCGCCAGCTAGTCGTCAAAGCGAAGATCACTCACAAAAGTTAATCCCTTGGGGATCAACCTCTTCCTCTGCAACAATGTTATTAAGCAAAGCAAATGAGTACAAATAATGTACTGCAAGACCGACGTAGTATAATGAGAACTATAAATAGCTACATGCAAGCTTTATTTAAGTGGATGAGGTTTTGGACTCATTTTAGCATAAAGCAAGTTTTCATTTGCAATAATGTAATAGATTGAAAGCAATTTGACAAAGCATTTTTATTTGTTGAAGTAACAACGAGATAATAACATAATAACAACAACAAGAACAACCTGGAAGTGACTAACCCAAGTCACCACAACAATAGCATGAATTATCCAATTCATACCACCCATCAAGTTTTAATTAAGTGTTTAGTCTACTTCTTGCACGACCTTACCAAGCATGTCTATAAACTAGGACGAGGCTATTCGAATAGTTTTAACCCTGCAGGGGAGTACCAATGTACGCACACGCCTGCATCGCTTTTTCGCCACATGATTTAGCACACTTCCTTTGGTATGCCAAGCACGGCTAAGTCCTACGAGACATTTCCAATGGATGATGCTAATTAAGAGTCAAGAACTCCACGGGGTAAGGACACATTAGACAACCTAGCCTGCCTCGCTAATGCTCCCTCCCCACACCACACACACACATTTTATTTTTAACACACCCACCGACCAGCTCATAATTAACACCTCCCAAAGTACTTAGTCAAGAGAGGTCTCATATCCCCCTCGTGTGGTTAGCACGCAAAAGCGCTTGGCTTAGTGACACAAGTAGCTTGGTCCTTGGGGACTTAGGCACCATTCCTTTCACACCCAACAAATCACACCAACATCCATTGTGCCCAAGTCAATAACAATCATGTTTTTATTTTTGTTTTATTTGTTTACAAAGTAAAAAAGCACAAGACGGACATAATGGAATAATAATTTTTGTGTGATCAAGGTCATCGACATAATGTCGACAACCGCCCATTTCTACCGTTATCTAAGCATTGCTAAGCATTATCAACGTAAACTACTAAGTGATAAGAGTCCATCCATCGAACCCTAAATCATAGCAAGATAATCCTAGGCTTAGTAGTAGAGAATGAACATTTACCTACAGGATATGTATCTATAGGCTCAACTAATCGATATTTTAACACAAAGTAACATGCATACATACAAGTAAAACAAGGTATTAAACTTTAAAGTAATGGGACAATAATGGGATATGATCAAACTGCTTGCCTTTGCCTTGCTAGAGATGTTCAATATGCTGCAGAGGATCACTCTCGCAATCAACGTCATCTAACGATAAAACTGCCAAAGCAAAAAAAATAATAAACACTGAATACCAAAAGTCTCCAACAATTAAGAAATTAATACAAAAGAAAGATAATGATTTCGGATTGATTTAGAGACATATACAATGGATTTGGAGTTGAAAAGAATTGGTTAAGAAACTTTTTGAAAAAGAGACTAAGGCATAAGGTCTATTGCCAATACTTACCTTTCAAGTTAAAGGCGTAGGTATTAACTACTTTAATTAGGAAGCGAGTTAGTGGTCCAAGTTTGAAATATCATTTAACTTCTCAATAGTTAACATACATCCCCTAATCACTGATATGTTTCAAATAAACACTAAAGGTCATTAGTCTCTAACTGGAAAATGGATCCTCTCATTTAGTCTTGCCTTTGCAACAATCTCAATTAACAACACTAAGCCCTTAGATTCCCATAACATCTTCTAAATGAAACTTAATCACTTATGCCAAGCAAATTGACTTTACTGACTAGACTACCTGACAACTAATTAACCAAAAACTGACTAACCAACGAAAGTTAACTACGCATTCAGCAAGGAATCACCTTAAACTCTTACCATTCTGAAATATGCTAACTTGCTACTAAAGGACTAACTTTTCAATGCCTGCAAGAACTGATCATGCTACTAAACCTTCACATGCTTACAAAATTCACTGCTCATCCTAACCAAAGGTACATACAAACTCATCTATAGTACTGAACATATCACTGCATGATAACTCCTACGGGGAAACATTCATCTATCCTCCAATTGAACAACACACACACACCATCATGCATATACAGAAAAGAATAGCCGGAGAGAGCACGAGGGAAACAATGGGGAGCCAGGGGTGGCTCGGGCGGTCCTTGCGCTAGCGAGGGGAGGCATCGGCTACGGCCAACAACGGCGAGAATGGGACCAGGGAGGTCGAGACGGCCCTGGGGATTTCACCTGCAGATAAACACAGGCATTCATACAAACACACAGAGAGCACAAGAGAAAACCGAAGGTGACTCGAGGACACCGGTGGAAATGCTGTGCGGCTACCGGGCGCGGGGAAGACTAGGGTCGACGTAGATCCGGGCCGAGGAAGATGAGGCCGCGCTGAGGGGCGGCCGAGGCGGATCCAACACGAACTGGAGCCAAGGTAGACGGCGGCGGAGCAGCCAAGCCAAGCCGGGCGGCGGCACAATGGATCTCGTGGCGCCCAGTGAGCTGGGACGACAACAAGATGAGGGTGACGGATCCAGAGCCGGGCCAGGCCCTGGGCCGAGAGGCGCGTGGGGGCAGCCGAGTGCCGGCTGGCCTCCCGGCCGCCGCCGAAGGGAGAGAGGGGGGCGCCGGATCTTGGGGAGGAGAAGCGGCGGCCACGGGCTGGAGGTGGATCCGGAGGAGGGGGGAGCTGGAGTGAGGGCGGCACCGGGCTGGGAGGAGGTGGAGCCGGGGGAGAGGAGCGCCGTGGGGGAACGCCATGGGGCAGCGGCTCGGTGGGGAAGGAGCCAGGGGTGGCTCGGTGCCAAGGAGGAGAGGCGGCGCAGTCGGGCCGGGGTGAGGTGGTGGCGGCGCACCGGGTGGTGGAGGCGGCCGGATCCATGGAAGAGGAGGCGCAAGGGACGGCGGGCCGACGGCGGACCGGGTGGTGGAGGGAGGAGCTGGGAGAGGCGGTCGGCGCCATAGGATAGCAGGCCGGCGGCGACGGGCTGGGAGGAGGCGCCACGGGACAGCGGCCTGGAGTGAAGGGGCCAGCTTGGCCCTTTGGGGAGAAAAGGAGAAGGGGAGAAATGGCTTGGGGCAAAGGGGAGCTGAGAAGAAATGGACAACAGCTTGGCTTCTTTGGTTTCTCAGTGGAGAAGAAAGGAAATGGAAGAAATGGCCTGGGGGTAAAAGGAGGTCAAGGCCAGGAGCAACGGCTCCATTTCGGTGGAGAAAAGACTGTTGAGAAAAAGTGGTTTGGGGGCAAGGGGTTGCAGCACCAAAAGCCAAGAAATGCTGCTCCATTTCGGGTCAGCATGAGCGTGTCTGCGGTGAAGGGAGCAAAACCAGGGGCGAAGGTTGGTTCGAAACCAGGGGCGAAGGAATAGGGGATTTGCCGATTTTTCCAAATTGGCTGAGGGAATTTAGGGGATTTTATTAACCTAGTAAAATGCTCGTAAATTTCTGAAATTTTTATGGAAGGCTGAAGATACAGTGAATGTGAAGTTGTAAAATTTCTACAACTTTTCATGTATTTGCGGCCAGACGATCCAGTTTGAACGGCTGGGATAGATTGAGACAAATGGAAATGCCGAATGGCTCAAGCAATTACGAACGTTAGATTCAGATCTAACGGTGGAGATATAGCGCGCGTTAGATTGAAATCCAACGGTTCTCAAAGATCGTGCGAAAGAAAAGGGCGCGGCTGAACTGAGATGGTTGGGTTCAACCAACTTAAAGGTGGCTCGGACCCAACCAGCTTTGACTAGGGTTTGACTGGGGTTTAAAATAGAAGCTGGAAACTTGGAGAATATTTAGAGATAGCAAACTAACTCCAAAACTCCAGAAATTTTGACCGGAGGTTTCTAGCTCCAGGATAAACTTTGTATAAATTTTCCAGAGGTTTTTATGCACCACATTTTTCTCCAGAAATTTAACAAAGCTAGTTCTCGGGTTTGACCAATTGACGAATTGGTTTGACTGACCCCCAAAAATTTATCAAATAATTCCCAACAATTATGAAATTTATCCGAGGGTTTACATAGCAGCCCAAGGACCAAGGAAAAATATTTCCAGATGTTGATCACAAACTTTTCTTAAAAAGTTTTAAAGAGGTCATGACTTTAGTCAATCGAGATTTTGGTTTTGATTTCCCATAGTTCCTTTACAAGAATTTCAGAAATGTTCAAAAACTACAAGATGCAAGAAAAGTTTTAATTTCTCCTCATTTTCTTACATTTGAAACACAGACCTAGATTTGGGATGTTACAAGCAGGTAGGTGTCGCCATGAGTGGGTAGGGAGGGGATCATCAACCATTGGCGCAGAGTAAACCGGTGATTCGGTGAGAAATGATCTGAGTCATCGGTTGATTGTCGATTGGACGGACACGAAAGATAGTGGGAGGACGAACGACGGTAAACTCCTCCTTTTAAGTAGTATATATATATATATATACGTATATATATATATATGTGTGTGTGTGTGTGTGTGTGTGTGCGTGTGTGTGTGTGAGTGTGATGCATTGCAATGTAACATAAAATATTATATATGCACATTTTTTTGCTTTGCATTATAATTTCTCACATAAAACTTTAGTCCAACGTTGCCGGTAAAGTTTCTAGCAATTCCAGATAGCATATCTGTAATGATCTAATCCAATCGTTAGCAAACTCAGTAATAATGTGACGCTACAAAACCATGATGATAACCCTCAAAGGTAAGAGTTACTGAATAAAGTATTGGAAAGTATAATCAGTTTGGCAAAAATGTAATGAATCCAATCCACCAAACAATTTACAACTTTTTAGAAGGGTGCTCAAGTTCAGCATCCAACAGATGCAGACATACAAGAGCATACATCATATTGCACAAGGGGGCATAGACGATTAACTCAGAATGACATAATACTACCTCCTCCTCTCCTCCCGGCCTCCTCCCTCAACGCTGGCCCTGTCGGACCCAGATTTCGCAAATCCAAATCCTCTGTGAAAATATTGTGCTATTTTCTGGATATGTAGATAGCACTTATAGGCACATTGTTGAATCAATTCATACATGGCGTGAACTAAACCAATATATTACAAAGATCAGAGTGACATAGACCGAGTCGGGTCGGGTTTTATAATAAGGGCCGAACAGGCCAAATTGATTACATTACAAAGGTAGCAGAAGCGGTAGTGAAAGCAAAAGGGTAGAGCTCATCTCTCTACAGGCAAGCGACTAGGGTAACCTATGTACGACTGATATTAACTAAGAGATTGGATAATATCGGTTGTACGCCAGTACCGAACGAGCCAGCTAGACAGAGGCGAGACCTAGACTACAGAACTAGACTACTCTTCATCATTGCCTTGTCCATCGACTGTGGGATCCTCGTAGTATGCATAATCTCCCTGATCAGCATGATCTGAAGGGTTTGGGGGAGAGAGCGAGAATGAGCACAACTTCTGTGCTCGCGAGCCAACACACAAGATACAGTAGTAATACATGCAAGGCTTAACAAGGATAGCTCGGGTTTTTTTTATTTGCTAAAGCAACGCTTTCAATTATCATAATTACAAATTCCTATCACTTAGCATTTTAACCAAATTGCATTTTATTAAAGAGAGTAGTTGTGTAATAATTAATAACAGCAGAGGTTACCTCCACGTTATGCTTAATTTGATTGTGGTTACCTCCACCTATTAACATCACTAGGGTTCATTTCCCTAAAAAAAATCCAAATTTAGGGCTAGGTGAGCCCACCACATTTTTCATCCCACCACAAGGATTTTTAAATAGAACTAACTCTAGTAAGTTCCCATGTCCGTTTGACCAGTAAGGCACTACTGCTTAAACAGCTTTAGACTCGCAGAGGTTGTACACTGCACTCCACAAGAGATAATCAACTCAGAGCCTCACACGATTCCTTAGTCATGTGGTCAAGGGACCATCACAAGAACTTTTCAAATCACCTCGCCCCTCATTATCTCACCCATATGGGGTTATGCCCATACATTGTGCGGGATGTTCACCTCAGCATCTAGCGTAGTCGGACAACACCATGGTGTGACGACCCACCCTGTGATATACAGCAAAGGTCTGGGAGGACCATTTTTTTTGAGCTACGGTACTACCGCATGGAGGAGCGGCAGTACAACTCGGTACTTCCCGAGGGAGGTCTACCAGGACCTCCCAGGAGGTCTTCGAGACCTCTTGGAGGTCTTGGCCAACAACCAGCTGGGGGCACCTCTTGGTATATCATCAGGGAGGTCCGACAGGATCTCCCAGGCTAAGTCCCATAGGACCTCCTGGAGGTCCTGCCCTTGTGCACCGAGCTAGTCCCAAGAACAAATTGGCTAGCTCGCACAGATCTAACACAAGTGTAATCAAATCCATACACAAGCTAAAAGGAGCAAGAGACAAAACAATAAATATATATTAAGGACCAAATCAGCCAAGCTTCATACAGGAGTTTGCCTCAAGGGCTTCAACAAAAGAGCAAGAACAGCAGAAAGCAAAACGTCAACGATAGGTCCAACCGATCAGCCCATCGGTTATCGAGTGGAGGACATCCCCTAGGTCGCAAGGTCTCCAAAGACCTCTACTTCACTGAGCTTTGAGCTCCTCGGAACTTCCTGCAGCTGCTGATCAAAACAGAGGGCAAAAGCCATGAGTACATTGAATGTACTCAGCAAGCCGTGGGGAGTGTATGCAATAAATAATTATGCAAGGCTTGCCAAAAGAGAGTCAGATGGTTAGTTGCACAAAGCAAGATTTGACAATAAGTAATAAGTAGATTGAAAAGCTCAAAGTTAAAACATTAGTACACGATACATTTAATTTCAAAAGAGGTTGTGAGCACCCACTCACATCCAAAGCCACCCCGAGCATCCACTCCAGACTACTAAAGTTAACCGTGGAGGTCCGGTCACACCCATGACCAGACCTCAACCACGCCACTCTAGAGCACCCACTCTAGAGCTCCACAACCAGCCCCTGGACCACCTAGTGAGCCAGCCATGACCCCTCTGGAGCCGGCCAAGGTCTCTTCAAGGCAAAGCCATGACCTCTCACAAAAGTGTCCAGGAAGCACAAGTTCACAAAGCTACCCCTTGCACCATTTTCACCGGGCATGTCCATGACCAAGGACTTGGCTATTCGAATAGATTTAAAACTCTGCAGAGGTGTACAACTTTACCCACAATCCACGATCTCTCTAGCGGGACGGGTTCCGAAAAGACCCTTGCTCACTTCCAATGGTGAGCGCCTAGAGAGCAGCAAAGCCTTTACAAAGCTTTGAACTGACTCGGAGCTGCCCGCTAAGGTTTCACAATTCCCTCCTTTGGTCTAGAAGTCCGCAGGGTTATAGGGTGCCCCCTCTTGCGCCAACGAATCAACACGCTCAACCACAACAGCCCCAAGCCATCTCATTGCTAATTATTTAGCCTAGAACACCCCCATAAAGTGATCTTGTGGTTGCACTGATTGGCCCAGATCAACAGAACACAAAGTTAAGTCCTTAATTGTGCTAAGACAAGACTTCCACATCCCCAATGTGCAAAGCACCCACTACTCACTTCCTGCCTTCTTGCCTCAGCAAAACCTTTTGTAATTAACCCTGCCAAAAGACCACCCGGCCTTGGCACAACAGATTATTAGGGTGATCTCAAGACCACAATCAACACAACTTAGGCATCCCGCCATAGTCGCTAACAAAGGGCACCACCACGATTCCATAATTCATTAGTCAAGATTATTAAAGACGAGGCATGATTCACAGACCCACGATTCTAAAAGCAAGGCTAAGCAATTAGCATACGTTCCCATTGTTGGCAATTACAAGAAATACCAACTAAAATATCCATCCTAAGGTGTCCAAAGAGTTCATGTCAACATGTCCAGTTCAAGTATACAAAGGAGGCATAATGTCAAGTAGGAGGATAGCTACTGCCCAAAACGGTTCTATAAAGATAGCCATGCAAGTTTAGTAAATCAAAATAGCTTTGCAAAAAGGGATCAAGATGATCAAGGTCCACGACTTGCCTCTGTTGGAGAAAGAAAAGCTTCGGCTGATGGAGCTTGATTCACGAGCTTCTCAACGATCAACCGAGATCTACACGTTCGCAAAAGAAACCAAATAAGCAAAAGAAACTCCAAGAAAACCAAAAGAACTTACTTGAAACCAAAAGAGAAGAGGAGGTCCACAGGGAGGAGGAGGTCCGAGAGGGAGGAATCCCACGGGAGGGAGGTCCAACGAATGAAGGGCTCGGACTCAAGGAGGTCCGAACCAGAGGAGCTTGGAGAGCTCCTCAAAACCGAAAGAGCTAGGAGCAGAGGTCGAAATGAAGAACATGGAGGTAGTGGGTGTCCCTGGTGCTCTATTTATAGGAAAAGGAAATAGAAGCACTGTAAACAGAAGGTGACCAAATTCAATGTATTGGTACAAAGGCACACTACCACAAGGTACTTAAAAGAGATAAAGAAAACAAGGGATGTGACAAAAGTAGAAAAGAGTACAAAGGTAGGTGGCAAGATTTAATGTGACTCAACCCACATCAATGCACTTAAGACCCGCCAAAGGAGCTACCAAAAGGTGATGAGGACATCGACACCAACTCCATCAACTCCAACGGGCCAAGCTACTCCAACACGCCCAAGGGACCAATGACAAGAGCACGAGCGACAACTTAACATCGAGGTGAAGTCGCCTTACTTGAGTCTCCCATTGATATCTCTCGAGAGCGGATATCGCCTCATGCCCCATATGTATGTGTGATCGGCTTCGCAGGGAAGATGGCAAGAGAAGTGATGACCGGAGACAAAGATGTGCTTGTTGTTAGCCCATACCGGTCGATCACGCCAGACGGCCAGACCGGCGCTTAGTGCGGTCCGACCGCCCTCAACGACGGTCCGACCGGCGCTACCACTGCTAAGCTTCATGGGCGGTCCGACCGCCTCCACGCCGGTCCGACCGGGCGCCTCAGCGCGGTCCGACCGCTCAACAACGCCCGACCGCCCGACGCCCTTAGCGGGATTTTGGCGCAGCCTGACGGGCGGTCCGACCGCGCTGGGCGCCGGCCGGATGGCGTGGAGGGCGGTCTGACCGCCCATGAAGCTTGGCGGTGGTGACGCCGGCCGGACTGCTGCTGAGGGCTCGACCGCTGTATAAAGACAGATCAGCCACTTTCGAAATTGCAACTCTTCGATCCCGACTCCGAGCCTTGGAAGCCATTTTCGCACCTTTTAATACCTTTGCTCCTAGTCGACTAGTTCATCCACGATTGCTTGGCTTTGCATGTGTATAATGAGTAGTGCACCTAGGTTCACTCATCAAGCTTGAATCTGGCTTGATATCCATGTGATTTGAGTTGGGCAACAAAGAAGTACCTCCCTCCAAAACAAAAACAGAAAAAAAAGAAAAGAAAAGAAAAGAGAAGGAGAGCGTTGTCCCAACGAGACATCAAAAAAAAAAAAAAGAAAGAAAGAAAAGAAAAGGGGGAAGGGGAAGCCAACTCAAATACCTTTCCGGGCAAGCTCCCTATATATATTGGTGCATTCTTATTGTCATATGCAATCTAGAGCCTTACAACTTTGCAATCGAACTAGCGTCTTCCCTTACTAGTGCAACATGAGCTAATTCTACCTTTTACTTCCATCTTGTGCTTTAGCTCAATACCATTGGTTGCATTCTAGTACCATCATCTTTGGGAGTGTGTGAGTTCCTTTGACTTGGGATCGGCACCTAGGCTTATGCAATCTAGTTTGGATTCCTTTTAGCATTACTTCACTTGAATTTCATTTTGTGATTGCTTTTGAATACTCACCCACCCAAGCTCCACATAAGTTGTGTGTGTGTTCAAGGTTTCAAAGAAAGAACTCTCTCAACCCTCTTCTCGCAATCCGTGAGGAAGTACAAGGACTTGGTTAAGGTGGAAGGTGAGGGAGAGTAAAATTCTACATTTTTGAACTAATCTTTGTTTCTCTTTGTTGGATACTAACCATGTCAGAGAAGGCCACCCCGCAGCAGAGATGAGTTAGTGGCCGAATGTGTCACTCAAACGCAGCCTTAATGCGCTGAGTGGCGCCTTCGACAAGAGATCCAAGAAGCAATGGCCAAGACTCGAGAAAGATTTGGAGATCGAGATCAACCAACAATTCGGGTTCTCCAACCAACCTCGTGGTCGACATCCTTAGAGAGCTCCGCAAATCCTTTGGGAGCACATGAGGTTGAATTGATGAGACCGATGCTGAAGCCGAGCCCTGCTCGAGAGAGGCGAGCAAGAGGGGACCGTGATTCCCCATCATCAAGCTCACCCACATCCACCAAGAAGAGCAGAAGGCATTGCTGGCCGAGGCCGAGGTGGAGGGGGTGACCCATATGATCTTCACGATGATGGATGGGAGACGAGGTCACGTGATGGCCCCCGTGGTAGGTACCGGTATGAGCGTGAAGAGGAAAGGTTTGGGAAGCTAAAGTTCACCATACCCAAATTTGATGGAGGTCCGGATCCAGAAGCATATCTCACATGGGAGTTGAAAGTGGATAAAATATTCCGGATGCATAATTACTCCGAGGAGAAGAAACTGGCCATGGCATCAGTTGAGTTTGATGACTATGCACTCATATGGTGGGAACAGGTAATCAACCAAAGGGAAGCTCACAATGAGAGGCCGGTAGCATCTTGGGCTGAGATGAAGCATGAAATGAGAGCAAGATTTGTGCCCAGGCACTACAAGAGGGACTTGTATGATAAATTGCAAAACATGAAGCAAGGCAACCGGTCCGCTGAAGAGTACTATAAAGAGATTGAGAAAGCCATGATCCGAGCCAACATCCAAGAAGCGTAAGAGCAAACCATGGCTCGTTTCATGTCGAGCTTGAACTACCCTATCAAGAGGATCACCGAGTTCCAACCATACAACAACAGTGGTCGAGCTAGTGCACCAAGCTACCAAGGTGGAGAGGCAAGTGCAACAAGATTCAAAGAATGCCCGGGTTATCCAACTTTCACACCAAGAACTGCAACATATAGCAACAAGTCAACCTCCAAGGGCATACCCGAGAAGAGCTACACTCAAGGGAGTGGTGGAGGCGCCAAGCATAAAGCCTCCCGCCACCACCACCAAGCACCAAAGAAGCATCCACACCATTTACCCGGTGAGTTCCGCCACGGTGGGTCTTCCTCAGTTGGGTCTACCGCCAAGAGCCGTGAGATCCAATGCTTCAAGTGTTTGGGCCGTGGGCACATTGCAAGGGAGTGCCCAAACAACCGAACCATGATTGTGACCGAAGATGGAGGATATGAGTCCACTAGTGATGGAGAGGCCGAGAAATCAAATGAGGTTGCTAATCTTGAAGATGCCCAAGAAGAAGAGGCCCAAGATCCACTATTTTGTGACTTTGATCTGAGCCCGCTCTCATTGTCACAAAGAAGATTTTGACGATCCGTAAACAAGATGAGCCCAAGCAAAGGACCAATTTATTTCAAACCAAGGTCGGCATGCAAGGGAAATCAATCAAAGTGATTATTGATGGCGGAGTTGTCACAACCTTGCAAGCCAAGAACTGTGCTCAAGTTGGGACTCAAATTGAGAAGCATCCCCACCCTTACCATGTGCAATGGTTAAGTGAGTGTGGCACGGTCAAGGTGCAACACATGACCAAGGTCACTTTCCAAATTGGAGCCCACGCCGACACAAAGGAGTGTGATGTGGTGCCCATGACGGTGTGCCACCTCTGCTGGGGAGACCGTGGCACACGACCGAAGCGGTGACACATGAGGGCCGAACCAACCACTACAAGTTCAAATGGCGAACCAAGAGGTGGTGCTTCGTCCCATGACCCCAACCAAATCATCACGACAATGCTCCACGGGTTCCCGCCGCCAAGGAGAAAAGGTAAAGAATGAGGGACACCTTCGTGAGTGAGAGCCACAAAACCCATAAGAGCGCCAAAAGAAAGGAGAGGGAGAGCTTTAGTCATGCTTGCCACCAAATCAGATTTGAGAGAAGTGAGGAGAGACTCCACCATATGCCCCTCTTTCTAGTGTGCAAGGACCTTACTCTTTCAACTAACGACTCACCCCTTTTCCAAGTGCTCTTTCTTTTCTCTTGCAGAATTTGAGGACGCCTTCCCGAGGAGATTCCTGCGGGCTTCCTCCTTTGAGAGGGATTGAGCATCAAATCGACCTCATTCCCGGGGCTCCACTTCCCAACCGGCCACCGTACCGCGCCAATCCCGAGGAGACCAAGGAGATACAACGTCAAGTACAAGCCCTACTTGACAAGGGCTATGTCCGCGAGAGCTTGAGCCCCTGCGCCGTACCGGTAATCCTTGTCCCTAAGAAAGATGGCACTTGGCGATGTGTGTAGATTGTAGGGCTATCAACAATATCACTGTTAGATATAGACACCCCATACCTAGACTTGATGATATGCTTGATGAATTGAGTGGTTCCATCATTTTCTCAAAAATTGACTTGAAAAGTGGGTATCACCAAATTAGAATGAATGTAGGAGATGAATGGAAGACCGCTTTCAAAACCAAGTTTGGCTTGTATGAGTGGCTTGTTATGCCTTTTGGTTTGTCCAATGCTCCTAGCACTTTTATGCGCCTCATGAATCATGTCTTATGTGCTTACATTGGAAGGTTTGTGGTTGTTTACTTTGATGATATTCTTGTATATAGCAAATCCTTGGATGAACATGTTGAGCATGTTAAACTTGTTCTAGAAGTGCTTAGGAATGAGAAATTGTTTGCTAATCTTGAGAAATGCACTTTTGCACCCATAAATTGATCTTCCTCGGATTTGTTGTCTCCTCTAAGGGAATTGAAGTTGATGAAGCTTAAAATTGAAGCAATTAAAATTGGCCAACCCTTTGAATGTTAGTCAAATTCAGTAGCTTCCATGGCTTGGCTAGTTTTTATCGTCGGTTTGTGAAGGACTTTAGCACCATTGCCGCCTCTAAATGAACTCACTAAAAGGGTGTTAACTTTGTTTGGGGTAAGTCTCAAGAAGAGTCTTTTCAAGAATTAAAGTTAAGATTAACCGAGGCTCCTTTGCTAATTTTACCGGACTTTACCCAAACTTTTGAAGTGGAATGTGATGCTAGTGGGTTGGGCATTGGGGTGTGTTGATGCAAAATGGGCGCACCGTGGCGCATTTTTAGCGAAAAAATTGCATGGCGCTCAACTTAATTACCCGTGTATGACAAAGAGTTATATGCTTTGGTTAGAGTGCTAGAGGTTTGGCAACACTACTTATGGCCCAAAGAATTTGTCATCCACTCCGATCATGAATCATTGAAATATCTTAAGGGCCAAGCAAAATTAAATAAATCGACATGCTAGATGGGTCGAATTCATAGAAACTTTCCCTTATGTTGTGAAATATAAGAAGGAAAGGAGAATGTGGTAGCCGACGCTCTTTCTAGAAAACATATCATGCTAGTGCAACTAGAAGCTAAGGTGCTTGGCTTAGAAAGTTTGAAATCTTTGTATGCAAATGACCTGTTTTCTCTTTGCCTTTTCGCAATGCCATGATGGGAAGGGTTGGGACAAGTACCACATGCACAATGGGTTCCTCTTTACACTAACAAGCTTTGTATTCCCGAGTCTTCCGCTCGCTTGTTCCTTGTGCAGAGTCTCATGTCAAGCGGCTTAATGGGACACTTTGAAGGAAAAGACCTACACCATGCTCTCCGATCACTACTATTGGCCCAAAATGCGCGAGATGTTCAACGGTATGTTCAAAGGTGCATCACGTGTCACAAGGCGAAGTCCAAGCTCAATCCCCACGGTTTGTATACCCCACTTCCCATTCCTTGTGCTCCTTGGGAGGACATTAGCATGGACTTTGTGTTGGGCTTACCTAGAACAAAGACGGGTAAGGATTCAGTTTTAAGTGGTTGTTGATAGATTCTCTAAAATGGCTCATTTTATTGCTTGTCATAAATGCGACGATGCTTCCTATGTGGCTAACCTGCTTTTCAGGGAGATTGTGCGCCCATGGAATGCCAAGGACAATCGTCTCCGACCGCGATGTCAAATTCATGAGCTATTTTGGAAGACTTTGTGGGCTAAACTCGCACCAAGCTACTCTTCTCCACCACATGCCACCCGCAGACCGATGGCCAAACCAAGTCGTGAATCGCACACTTTCAACTCTTTTAAGGACCATGATCAAGAAGAACCTCAAAGAGTGGGAAGAATGCCTACCTCACGTGGAGTTCGCCACAACCGCTGCTGGCCCACTCCACCACCAACATGTGCCCTTCAAGTGGTGTATGGGTTCAAACCATTCACACCGCTGATCTCCTTCCACTACCGCTACAAGAACGAGTCAACATGGAGGCCTCCAAGCGAGCCGACTTCGTGAAGACAATTCACCTCAAAACCCGGAGGCGATTGAAAAGAAAACCCGCCTCTATGCAAAGAAGGCCAACGACACAAGAAGCAAATGTTGTTTGAGCCGCGACTTGGTATGGATTCACCTTCGCAAGGACCGTTTCCCCACCGAACGCTCCTCCAAGTTGAAGCCACGTGGTGACGGACCTTTCAAAGTGCTCAAAAAGATCAATGACAATGCATATGAGATTGACCTTCCAAGCAACAAGTACGCGTGAGCTCTACCTTTAATGTAGCAGACTTATCACCATTCTTGGGGCCAGAAGGTATCGAGTCGAGGACGACTCCTTTCCAAGAAGGGAGGGATGATGAGGACATCGACACCAACTCCATCAACTCCAACGTGGGCCAAGCTACCTCCAACACGCCCAAGGGACCAATGACAAGAGCACGAGCGCGACAACTTAACATCGAGGTGAAGTCGCTCTTACTTGAGTCTCCCATTGATATCTCTGAGAGCGGATCTCGCCTCATGCCCCATATGTATGTGTGATCGACCGCAGGGAAGATGGCAAGAGAAGTGATGACCGGAGACAAAGATGTGCTTGTTGTTTTTTCATACCGGTCGATCACGCCAGACCGGTCGAGATGGCGCCCAGTGCGGTCCGACCGCCTCAACGACGGTCCGACGGCGTCACCATCGCAAGCTTCATGGGCGGTCCGGCCGCCCTCCACGCTGTCCGACCGGCGCTTCAGCGGGTCCGACCGCCCTCAACAACGGCCCGACCGCCCGACGTCCTTAGCGGGATTTGGCGCAGCTCCACGGGCGGTCCGATCATTGCTCGCCCGGTCCGGCCGGCGCCAGTGTCCGACCGGTTCTTCAACGCCCGGTCGAAGTCGGTGGCAGAGGCCCTTTTCCTTTGCTCGCCCCACCACTATAAAGGGCAACACCCCACCCGAGAAAGGGAGATGAGAAGTTAAACTTGAGCTTTGCTCTTGCCTAGGTTAGATTCCCTAGGTTGGGAGCCCCCATCTTGTCCTTGTAATTCCTCACGATTGTAAGGAACATCGCATGACGGATGTATGGATTGGTCGCTCAATTAGAGAGATTGTTGATTGAGTTCTTTGTTGGAGGCTATCTCATTGGAGTGTGTTGCCAAGAATTGCTACCTCAATAGGCTTTCCCTATTTATCCCCCTCGATCCTACGACGTGAAGACCCGGTAATCCGTATCAAAAGGTGCACAGACTAGTCAAAGGGCATGGTCTACGGTCGAAAGAGGAGATCCAAGGAGGAGGTCTAAGGAGGAGATCCTGCGAGGAGGTCCAACGGGGAGATCCACGGAGGGGATCGTACGGGGAGGTCCAAAGGACAAACAGGGAGGTCTAGACCACAAAGGTCTAAACACAAAGGAGGAGGTCTGAACCTAAGGGAGGTCCAAACGCAACACAGGGAGGTCTGAACCTAAAGGAGGTCCAAACGCAACATAGGGAGGTCTGAACCTAAAGGAGGTCCAAATGCAACACAGTGAGGTCTGAACCTAAAGGGGGGTCCAAACGCAACACAGGGAGGTCTAGATCACAAGGGTCTAAACACACAGAGAAGAGGAGGTCTAGACCACAAGGGTCTAAACACACAGAGAAGAGGAGGTCTAGACCACAAGGGTCTAAACACACAAAGAAGAGGAGGTCTAGACCACAACGGGGAGGTCCTATGGACAAAAAGGTCCAATAAGACAAAAGACATCTGGACCTCAAAGGGAGATCCAAACCTCAAACAAATCTAGACCCCAAGAAGGTCTAAATCATAAGAAAACCAGACCTCAAAAGAGGTCCAAAGCACAAGGGGTAAGGCGCTCGAGGAGGCCCTAAGAGCAAAGAGGTCCTGACGGTCAAAATCTCCAAAAGGGAAAATTCGACGGCCAAGATATCAAAAGGGGAGGACCTGAACGGTCAAGATTTTCAAGGTAACGAGGAGGTCCTGACACTCGGATCTCCAAAGGGGAGGTCCGACAGTCAAGATCTCAAACAAAGGGAGGCCCTGACGGTTAGATTTCCAAAAGGGAGATCCGACGGTCAAGATCTCACGCCAAGGGAGGTCCGCGGAGACAAGGATACGCGGGGAAAGGTTGAGGCCATTAGATCAAGATTGGTTGGCGCAAACCAAAGGGGCCGTCCGGACCGAGCTTAACGGGTCAATCGAACCAGTCCGTCTGCTTCAGACGGTGAGAAGGTAAGGGACGTTCGGACCAAGCGAACGTGTCAACAGGATCGGGCCATCCAAACAGCATCGAACGGTCCTTAGGAGAGGAAGGCAAAACCTCAAGGGGAACGACCGCGAGAGCTAGCGATAGATCCAGGCGCTAGGGAGGTCTTAGACCTAAGGATGTCTGGACCTTTAGATCCAACAGAGGAAGGATCTGGACGGCTAAGATCTCCAAAGAGGAGGTCCTAATGGCCAGGTCTGATCAAGGGGAGGTTTGAGCGGTTAAGATCTCTAGAGAGGAGGTCCTAATGGCCAGGTCTGATCAAGGGGAGGTTTGAGCGGTTAAGATCTCTAGAGAGGAGGTCCTAACAGCCAGATCTGATCAAGGGGGAGGTCTGAGCGGTTAAGATCTCCAGAGAGGAGGTCCTAACGGCCAGATCTGATCAAGGGGGAGGTCTGAGCGGTTAAGATCTCCAGAGAGGAGGTCCTAACGGCCAGATCTGATCAAGGGGAGGTCTGAGCGGTTAAGATCTCCATAGAGGAGGTCCTAACGGCCAGATCTGATCAAGGGGGAGGTCTGAGTGATTAAGATCTCCAGAGAGGAGGTCCTAACGGCCCGATCCGATCAAGGGGAGGTCTCGAGCGGTTAAGATCTCTAGAGAGGAGGTCCTAACGGTCGATTCGATCAAGGGAGGTCTGAGTGGTTAAGATCTCCAGAGAGGAGGTCCTAACGGCCAGATCTGATCAAGGGGGAGGTCTGAGCGGTTAAGATCTCCAGAGAGGAGGTCCTAACGGCCAGATCTGATCAAGGGGGAGGTCTGAGCGGTTAAGATCTCCAGAGAGGAGGTCCTAATGGCCAGATCTGATCAAGGGGGAGGTCTGAGCGGTTAAGATCTCCAGAGAGGAGGTCCTAACGGTCAGATCTCAACAAGGAGGAGGTCTGAACGGCTAAGATCTCCAGAGGGAGGTCCTAACGGCCAAGGAGATCCAAAGGGCACAGGGAGGTCCAAGATAGAGAGAGATATAGATCAGAGGGGACCTAGACCAGGGAAGGAGGTTTAGACCAAGGGAGGTCAAAAGGGAACACCGGGAGGTCTATTTGAACACAGGGGAGATCCAAATAGGCAAGGGGAGTTCCTAAAGGACGCATAGGTGGTCCAAAGGAGTTCCACAAGGATACAAGGAGGTCCATGTGGGCACGGGGAAGTCCAGAGGGACTTCGGGACGCCCAAATGAATTCAGGGGTTACAAATGAACGTTGAGAGGTCCACGGGGGAGGCCAAAACAGGGAAAAGGGGTCTAGATGAAGGAGGTCTGGACAGAGAAAGGTTTAGGCCGAGAGGGAGGTCTAAACACACAGAGATTCAAGCCAAGAAAGGGGAGGTCTGGACTAGGGAAAGTCCAAACAGAAGATTACAAAGACAGGTCCAGAGAACAGAAGGGGTTGACCCTATAAAGAGGTCCAGCTGAAAGGACGTCTGGGTGAAAGGGAAAACCTAAGGGAGGGTATCCCATAAAGAGGAGATCCAAGGTAAGAGATCCAAAAGGAGGAACTCAAGAGAGGTCCTGAGAGAAGAAGAAAAGAAGGAGGAAAGGTCAGAAAAATGAGATGGATCTGGGCATCAGGAGATGTCCAACAAAAGGAGGGTCTGGGCATAAGAGAAATGTCCAGCGAGAGGAAAGACCAGAGAAAGAGAGAGGCCTAGAGGGGGAGAGACTAACCTGGAGGACAAACAAGGCCAACAGAGAAAAAGAGGCTAAAAGCCAAAGAACAACAATAACTCCAGATCAACCAAAAAGGGATTAATTGAAGTTTGATTAGTTCAAGTTAAATCTCCAAATTTCTGAAATCTTCAAATTAAGCTTTGAACTCTCATCAAAACCAAATGGTTATTATTTTTAAAGGCTTTTCAAAACTCTGGAAAAATGGGACGTTACAAACCTACTCCCCTTAAAGGGAATCTCGACTCTGAGATTCGGGCTGACTAGGCAATGGTTAGGGATCCGGGTTTCACCCACTCTTCCAAAAACTCTCTTTTGAGTGGGGCAAAACCAAACTACCACTACGCTAACCAGGGACTTCCCAGGAGCTAGGTTGAGCAAAAGCGCCCATAAGATCAAACCGCTCAATATAAATTGAACGGCACCAAAACGATAGGAGTCCGAATCCAACGAGGAATCCGGACAGAAGTGAGGGGATTCAAAACAAGGTTCTCAAGGACAAAAGAAGGTCCACGAGAACACGGGGAGGTCCAAGGAAGGGACAAACTGAGCCAAACATGGCTCACGGAAAACAAAAAGGGTTTTGAAACACAAACCTGAGCTAAAAGCCACGGGGTGGTTGTGACCCAAATGAAAAGAGGTCAGAAACAAGGATAAGTTCAAACAGAGAGGAAGGTTTTAGCCTCAAAGAGATTCAAACCCGCAGAGGTGGTCTGGTTAAAAGAGAGGGAGAGATTCAAGCTTAAGGGAGATGCAAAGAATTCAAGGGAGGTTCAATTGGTCACAAGGGAAACTGATTGAACGCAGGGAGGCTCAAAATAAGAGCAAGAGGTTCAAATAAAACACGGAGAGGTTTAGATGGACAGAGAAGGATTCAGGTGGTCTTGAGAGATTCAAACCAACAAAGGAGGTTTGAGCCCCTAGAGTCAAACAAAAGGGAGGTGGTCCAGAGAACAAGCATTGGGCCAAATGATAACATGAAGAAAAGCAAGAAAGAGGGAGGAACTCCGGCAAACTCAAAAGGAACCGGCTGCAAGGTTCACCTGGGGGTCTGGGGACTTGACTTGAAGCTCGGGGAGGAGCTGCTTTCCTCTGGTGACGTTGAGGGCACTGGTTGGCAAAGTGACCCCAATAAAGACAACTGAAACACTGAATGCCTTTGGCAGACTTGGCGCTTTTGGGTTGCTGTCGACTGCTGCTGTTGTCCAAGGTATGACCACCCTGAGAAACAGTTGGAGGAGGTGCTGCCACCGAGGTTCTGAGGGTGATAGGAGGTCTCGGGTACTGACGTCTCGCAGAAATCCTAGCTTGCTGAGGAGGCCCTTGATGAATAGCAAGTTGTGACCCACTTGTCCTGAAGATCTGCGGAGGTTCTGTTGATGAAGCTTTCTTCAGCGGGCACTTGCTGGCGAAGTGTCCTTTCTCCCGGCAGCGAAAACAGGTATCATCCGAGGCACAAGGGGACTTCTTTTGTGATTGGCTTCTCAAGGATGAGTTGGGGAGTGACAACTCAGCAGGCTGCTGCACACTATTTTCTGGTAGCACTGGCAATCCCATGCTCCTGTGTGCCCATAATTGGGACAAAATCCTTCTGTTGTTCCTTCTACCTGCTACTGGGGTTATTGTAGCGATCAGAGTGGCTTCTGGAAGGTCGTCGGCATAGAGCGTTGAACCACTTTTTGTGCACTGGCTGGCAAAATGGCCCACTTCCCGGCACTTGAAACACCGAATTCCTGTCCCTGAGGTCTTTTTTTGCGATGATTGGCCACCAAGGTTGGAACGGGGCGCTTGCATCAGGGGACAAGGTGCTGATCTTGAAGGCTTTGACACCACAGCTGTTGGAGTTTTCTTGAGCTGAGGCCGCTTCTCACAAGTCTTGTGGCTGCTTGTAGCTGCTTGATCTTGATTCAACATCTTCCTCTTGAGCCTGAGGTTCTGCTGACCACAAGGAGCTTCTAAGTTGAATGCTTCAGGGTGAACTTCTTTGGAACTTGGCTCTTCTGACCTGGCTTCCAAAGCTGAAATGGCTGGAGGTGGTGGTGGCAGGGCTGCAAACTACGAGTTCTGGTTCACCATTGTCATGAGGGCAGCAATGGTTTGGTTCTGTTGATCCACCAAGCTGACTAGGGCCGATGCAGCTTGATTCTATTGAACCATCATTTGATTCATGCTCTGCATCACTGTGCTCATCAACTGAGTCTGCACTGCCAAAAACTGACCCAAGTTCGGATCTGCAGGGGCTGTCGGAGGTGGAGGTGCAGGAGGGTTGATACGGGCATTGGGGCCCTCTGATACACTGAGGCTTGCCGAAGAGCGGGATTGGTCCATCTTGAAACAAACCTGCCAGGTTTAATAGATAAGAGGGAAAAGCACCACAGAAGAGAGGGGAAAGCACTTAGGTGAGGAAGGACAAGGGAGGAAGATGGAACATCCTAGTCGGGGAAAAGTAGGTTAAACCCGTCGAAATAAGAGGCCGAAGGGCCAAAAGAGGCAAAAAGGTGCAATAGGATCTCCTACTGGAGCTCTTATTGCCCGAACTAACGATGCAAAACTAAGGGGACCACTAAATAGAAGGAGTCTAGCAACAACAGCTATAGGGTTGGGCCGACGAAACAAACTCCTAACTATAAGAAGTCCAGCGGGATGTCCTTGGAGAGCAAGGACAATGCTGCCACTTACTCCAACTAGCTCTTTTCTCAGGAATTACTTGCCATCACCAAGGGTTGGGTGCTAGCCAAGAGCCAGGAATCAGCCTTCCTAACTTGGTTGGGTCCTAAACCTCTGATTAAAGAGGTCCTCCAAATCACTTATCTTAAAGACATCCATTTAGAACAACCAGTAAATCGATTACTCACCCAGGACATTGGTAAATCAACATGATTCTCGATTTCTTCCCTGGTCGAGCTTAAGCAAACCTAGAATTGTGCACTTTAATTGCACACTCCTTTGCTCCACACCAAAAGGATTCTCAAACCACGCATCACTTTTCAGATTAAGAGACCTAAAATCACCTTCCAAGATCACTTAAATCCAAAATTGAAAAGAAGGTTTTTCCCCGAAAGTCTTCCTTTAATACATAATCTTCGGTTGGATCCACCAAATCATTGTCACCAACTATCCAGCACAAGTTATAATTATACTACCATCAAGGGTAAACCTCAAACACAAAATCCATATTCTGATCAAGATAGGTAAGGCTTGGCTAAGATTCTCTTCAAATTCTGATTCTTGATTCACTCAAGACCATCCAGATCCAGAAAAACCCACAAACTCAGATTCAAACTTCCAACCAAACGTTGCAATTCACTCTAGAATCAAGGGTAATCTAAGATCTTTCAATAATCTCATCAAGAATTCACAACCCTACATCCCCTAGGATCCATTAAAACCTTCATCTTAGAAAAGAATCCCAAAATCTTCAATCCTCAAGATTAGATTCAAAAAGGCTTCTTTCAAGCTACCCAGCTTGGCATCCAACACCTAGGTTATTCTTGCAAACGCAACTCTTGAGAAACCAGGAGCCGCCAGCTATATCAACAGCTCGGGCTTTCATCACTAGGACACGGGGGCTCGGTCCTATAGCAGTTCTCGAGGTAAGGAGGTCAAATTAAGTTCAAATTAGAGTTCCAGAAAGGGTAAGATCCCAGAATCTGAGAAGGAGATAAGAAAGAATAGAGTAAGAGAAGAAAAGATTGGAACAAGATGAGACTAGAGTAGAACAAGACAAGAGGAGAATCCACTAAGCAAGCTTTTAAGTTGGTTTGATTTAGAAAATAATTTTGAAACGGACTAAAACGACCATGCTAACTAAGGTTACGTCCAACAGTCGATATGGAGCTCTGATACCACCTGTGACGACCCACCCTGTGATATACAAAGAAAGGTCCGGAGGACCATTTTTTGAGTCTGCGGTACTACAAGATGGAGGAGCGGCAAGCCGCTCCAAGATTTCCCGAGGGAGGTCTACCAGACCTCCCAGAGGTCTTCAAGACCTCCTGGAGGTCTTGGCCAACAACCAGCCGGGAGCACCTCTTGGTATATCATCAGGGAGGTCAAGCACAGATCTCGAGCTAAGTCCCATAGGACCTCTGGAGGTCTGCCCTTGTGCAATCGAGCTAGTCCCAGAAGCAGTTGGCTAGCTCAAGACAGATCTAACACAAGTGTAATCAAATCCATACACAAGCTAAAAGGAGCAAGAGACAAAACAATAAATATATATTAAGGACCAAATCAGCCAAGCTTCATACAGGAGTTTGCCTCAAGGGCTTCAACAAAAGAGCAAGAACAGCAGAAAGCAAAACGTCAACGATAGGTCCAACCGATCAGCCCACCGGCTATTGAGTGGAGGACGTCCCCTAGGTCGCAAGGTCTCCAAAGACCTCTACTTCACTGAGCTTTGAGCTCCTCGGAACTTCCTGCAGCTGCTGATCAAAACAGAGGGCAAAAGCCATGAGTACATTGAATGTACTCAGCAAGCCGTGGGGAGTGTATGCAATAAATAATTATGCAAGGCTTGCCAAAAGAGAGCTATATGGTTAGTTGCACAAAGCAGTATTTGACAATAAGTAATAAGTAGATTGAAAAGCTTAGGTTAAAACATTAGTACATAGATACATTTAATTTCAAAAGAGGCTGTGAGCACCCCGTTTTTCCAGAGTTTTGAAAAGCTTTTAAAAATAATAACCATTTGGTTTTGATGAGAGTTGAAAGCTTAATTTGAAGATTTTAGAAATTTGGAGATTTAACTTGAACTAATCAAACTTGAATTAATCCCTTTTTGGTTGATCTAGAGTTATTGTTGTTCTTTGGCTTTTAGCCTCTTTTTCTCTGTTGGCCTTGTTTGTCCTCTAGGTTAGTCTCTCCCCCCTCTAGGCCTCTCTCTTTCTCTGGTCTTTCCTCTCGCTGGACATTTCTCTTATGCCCAGACCCTCCTTTTGTTGGACATCTCCTGATGCCCAGATCCATCTCATTTTTCTGACCTTTCCTCCTTCTTTTCTTCTTCTCTCAGGACCTCTCTTGAGTTCCTCCTTTTGGATCTCTTACCTTGGATCTCCTCCTTTTGGGATACCCTCCCTTAGGTTTTCCCTTTCACCCTGCACGCCCTTTCATTTGGACCTCTTTATCTGCTCAACCCCTTCATTCTCTGGACCTCTCTTTGTAATCTTCATTTGGACTTTCCTAGTCCGCACCTCCCTTTCTTGGCTTGAATCTCTGTGTGTTTAGACCTCCCTCTCAGCCTAAACCTTTCTCTGTCTAGACCTCCTTCTATCTAGACCCCTTTTCCCTGTTTTGGCCTCCCCCGTGGACCTCTCAACATTCATTTGTAACCCCTGAGTTCATTTGGGCGTCCCGAAGTCCCTCTAGACTTCCCCGTGCCCACATGGACCTCCTTGTATCCTTGTGGAACTCCTTTGGACCTCCTCTGCGTCCTTTAGGAACTCCCTTTGCCTATTTGGATCTCCCCTGTGTTCAAATAGACCTCCCGGTGTTCCCTTTTGACCTCCCTTGGTCTAAACCTCCTTCCCTTGTCTAGGTCCCCTCTGATCTAGATCTCTCTCTGTCTTGGACCTCCCCGTGCCCTTTGGATCTCCTTGGCCGTTAGGACCTCCCTCTGGAGATCTTAGCCGTTCAGACCTCCTCCTTGTTGAGATCTGACCGTTAGGACCTCCTCTCTGGAGATCTTAACCGCTCAGACCTCCCCCTAGATTAGATCTGGCCGTTAGGACCTCCTCTCTGGAGATCTTAACCGCTCAGACCTCCCCCTTGATCAGATCTGGCCGTTAGGACCTCCTGTCTGGAGATCTTAACCGCTCGAGACCTCCCCTTGATCGATCTCGCCGTTAGGACCTCCTCTCGAGATCTTAACCGCCTCATTCTCCCGTGATCGATCTCGCCGTTAGGACCTCTCTCTCGAGATCTTAACCGCTCAGATCTCACCCCTTGATCGATCCGCCGTTAGGACCTCTCTCGAGATCTTAACCGCTCAGACCTCCCCTTGATCGATCTCGCCGTTAGGACCTCCTCTCTAGAGATCTTAACCGCCGAGACCTCCCCTTGATCGATCTAGCCATTAGGACCTCCTCTCTGGAGATCTTAACCGCTCAGACCTCCCCTTGATCAGACCTGGCCGTTAGGACCTCCTCTCTGGAGATCTTAGCCGTCCAGATCCTTCCTCTGTTGGATCTAAAGGTCCAAACCTCCTTAGGTCTAAGACCTCCCTAGCGCCTGGATCTATCGCTAGCTCTCGCGGTCGTTCCCCTTGAGGTTTTGCCTTCCTCTCCTAAGGACCGTTCGATGCTGTTTGGATGGCCCGATCCTGTTGACCTGTTCGCTTGGTTCGCACGTCCCTTACCTTCTCAGCTGTCCGATCTGAATCGGACGGCCTGGTTTCGTTGACCCATTCGCTCGGTCTGGACGGCCCCTTTGTTTTGCGCCATCCAATCTTGATCTAACGGCCTCAGCCTTTCCCCGCATATCCCTGTCTCCGCGGACCACCCTTGGCGTGAGATCTTGACCGTCGGATCTCCCTTTTGGAAATCTAACCGTCAGGGCCTCCCTTTGTTTGAGATCTTGACTGTCGGACCTCCCCTTTGGTTTTGAGTGTCAGGACCTCCTCGTTATCTTTAAAATCTTGACCATTCAGGTCCTCCCCTTTTGAGATCTTGGACGTCGAATTTTCCCTTTTGGAGAGTTTGACCTTCTGGACCTCTTTGCTCTTTGGACCTCCTCGAGCGCCTTACCCCTTGTGCTTTGGACCTCTTTTGAGGTCTAGTTTTCTTGTGATTTAGACCTTCTTGGGGTCTAGATTTGTTTGAGGTTTGGATCTCCCTTTGAGGTCCAGATGTCTTTTGTCTTATTGGACCTTTTTGTCCATAGGACCTCCCCGTTGTGGTCTAGACCTCCTCTTCTTTGTGTGTTTAGACCCTTGTGATCTAGACCTCCTCTTCTCTGTGTGTTTAGACCCTTGTGGTCTAGACCTCCTCTTCTCTGTGTGTTTAGACCCTTGTGGTCTAGACCTCCCTGTGTTGCGTTTGGACCTCCTTTAGGTTCAGACCTCACTGTGTTGCGTTTGGACCTCCTTTAGGTTCAGATCTCCCTGTGTTGCGTTTGGACCTCCTTTAGGTTCAGACCTCCCTGTGTTGCGTTTGGACCTCCCTTAGGTTCAAACCTCCTCCTTTGTGTTTAGACCTTTGTGGTCTAGACCTCCCTGTTTGTCCTTTGGACCTCCCCATAGGATCCCCTCCGTGGATCTCCCCATTGGACCTCCTCGCAGGATCTCCTCCTTAGACCTCCTCCTTGGATCTCCTCTTTGGACCGTAGACCATGCCCTTTGACTAGTTTGTGCACCTTTTGACTGGCTCCTTTGACAGTCTTAAGTGCATTTGATGTGGGTTGAGTCACATTAAATGCTGCCACCTACCTTTGTACTCTTTTCTACTTTTTGTCACATCCCTTGTTTTCTTTATCTCTTTTCGTACCTTGTGGTAGTGTGCCTTTGTACCAATACATTGAATTTGGTCACCTTCTGTTTACAGTGCTTCTATTTCTTTTTCCTATAAATAGAGCACCAGGGACACCCACTGCCTCCCTGTTCTTCATTTCGACCTCTGCTCCTAGCTCTTTCGGTCTTGAGGAGCTCTCCAAGCTCCTCTGGTTCGGACCTCCTTGAGTCTGAGCCCTTCATTCGTTGGACCTCCCTCCCGTGGGATTCCTCCCTCTCGGACCTCCTCCTCCCTGTGGACCTCCTCTTCTCTTTTGGTTTCAAGTAAGTTCTTTTGGTTTTCTTGGAGTTTCTTTTGCTTATTTGGTTTCTTTTGTGAACGTGTAGATCTCGGTTGATCGTTGAGAAGCTCGTGAATCAAGCTCCATCAGCCGAAGTTTTTCTTTCTCCAACAGAGGCAAGTCGTGGACCTTGATCATCTTGATCCCTTTTTGCAAAGGTATTTTGATTTACTAAACTTGCATGGCTATCTTTATAGAACCATTTTGGGCAGTAGCTATCCTCCTACTTAACATTATGCCTCCTTTGTATGCTTGAACTGGACATGTTGACACGAACTCTTTGGACACCTTAGGATGGATATTTTAGTTGGTATTTCTTGTTATTGCCAACAATGGGACCGTATGCTAATTGCTTAGCCTTGCTTTTAGAATCGTGGGTCTGTGAATCATGCCTCGTCTTTAATAATCTTGACTAATGAATTATGGAATCTGTGGTCGGTGCCACTGTTAAGCAGCTATGGCAAGATGCCTAAGTTGTGTTGATTGTGGTGCGAGATCACCCTAATAATTTGTTGTGCTAAGACTGGGTGGTCTTTTGGCAGGGTTAATTACAAAAGGTTTTGCTGAGGCAAGAAGGCAGGAAGTGAGTAGTGGGTGCTTTGCACATTGGGGATGTGGAAGTCTTGCCTTAGCACAATTAAGGACTTAACTTTGTGTTCTGTTGATCTGGGCCAATCAGTGCAACCACAAGATCACTTTATGGGGGTGGTCTGGGCTGAATAATTAGCAATGAGATGGCTTGGGGCTGTTGTGGTTGAGCGTGTTGATTCGTTGGTGCAAGAGGGGGCACCCCATAACCCTGCGGACTTCTAGACCAAGGGGGGGGGAATTGCGAAACCTTAGCGGGCAGCTCCGAGTCAGTTCAAAGCTTTGTAAAGGCCTTGCCGTGCTCTCTAGACTGCTCACCATCGGAAGTGAGCAAGGGTCTTTCCGGAACCCGTCCCGCTAGAGAGATCGTGGATTGTGGGTAAAGTTGTACACCTCTGCAGAGTTTTAAATCTATTCGAATAGCTAAGTCCTTGGTCATGGACATGCCCGGTGAAAATGGTGCAAGGGGTAGCTTTGCGAACTTGTGCTTCCTGGACACTTTTGTGAGAGGTCATGGCTTTGCCTTGAAGAGACCTTGGCCGGCTCCAGAGGGGTCATGGCTGGCTCACTAGGTGGTCCAGGGGCTGGTTGTGGAGCTCTGGAGTGGGTGCTCCAGAGTGGCGTGGTTGAGGTCCTGGTCATGGGTGTGACCAGACCTCCCACGGTTGGCTTTGGTAGTCCTGGATTGGGTGCTCCATGGTGGCTTTGGATGTGAGTGGGTGCTCACAGCCTCTTTTGAAATTAAATGTATCTATGTACTAATATTTTAACCCGAGCTTTTCAATCTACTTATTTCTTATTGTCAAATACTGCTTTGTGCAACTAACCATACAGCTCTCTTTTGGCAAGCCTTGCATAATTATTTATTGCGTACACTCCCCACGGCTTGCTGAGTACATTCAATGTACTCATGGTTTTTGCCCTCTGTTTTGATCAGCAGCTACAGGAAGTTCCAGGGAGCTCAAAGCTTAGTGAAGTAGAGGTCTTTGGAGACCATGCGACCTAGGGGACGTCCTCCACTCGATAGCCGGTGGGCAGATCAGTTGGACTTATCGTTGACGTTTTGCTTTCCGCTGTTCTTGCTCTTCTGTTGAAGCCCTTGAGGCAAACTCCTATATGAAGCTTGGCCGGTTTGGTCCTTAATATATATTTATTGTTTTGTCTCTTGCTCCTTTTAGCTTGTGTATGGATTTGAATACACTTGTGTTAGATCTGTGCGACCTAGCCAATCTGTTCCTGGGACTAGCTCGGTGCACAGGGGCAGGACCTCTAGAAGGTCCTACAGGACTTAGCCTGGGAGATCCTATCGGACCTCCCTGATGATATACCTAGAGGTGCTCCTGGCTGGTTGTTGGCCAAGACCTCCAGGAGGTCTTGAGGTCCTGGTAGACCTCCCTCAGGAAGTACCGAGCAGATCTTGCCAAGACCTCCATGCTTGTAGTACTGCATGCAACTTAAAACAAAGGTCCTCTCGGACCTTAGCTGTATATCACAGGGTGGGTCGTCACACCGTGGTGTAGTCCGACTACGCTAGACGCTGAGGTGAATATCCCGCACAATGTATGGGCGTAACCCCATATGGGTGAGATGACAGAAGGGGCGAGGTGATTTGAAAAGTTACTGTGATGGTCCCTTGACCACATGACTAAGGAATCGTGTGAGGCTACGAGTTGATTATCTCTTGTGGGTACAGTGTACAACCTCTGCAGAGTCTAAACTGTTTAAACAGCCGTGCCTACGGTCAAAGGCGGACATGGGAACTTACTAGAGTTAGTTCTATTTAAAAATCCTTGTGGTGGGACGAAAAATGTGGCGGGCTCACCTAGCCCTAAATTTGGATTTTTCCTAGGGAAATGAACCCTAGTGATGTTAATAGGTGGAGGTAACCACAATCAAATTAAGCATAAGGTGGAGGTAACCTCTGCTGTTATTAATTATTGCACAATTACTCTCTTTAATAAAATGCAATTTGGTTAAAATGCTAAGTGATAGGAATTTGTAATTATGATAATTGAAAGTGTTGCTTTAGCAAATAAAAAAAACCCGAGCTATCCTTGTTAAGCCTTGCATGTATTACTACTGTATCTTGTGTGTTGGCTCGCGAGCACAGAAGTTGTGCTCATTCTTGCTCTCTCCCCCAAACCCTTCAGATCATGCTGATCAGGGAGATTATGCATACTACGAGGATCCCACAGTCGATGGACAAGGCAATGATGAAGAGTAGTCTAGTTCTGTAGTCTAGGTCTCGCCTCTGTCTAGCTGGCTCGTTCGGTACTTGCGTACAATCGATATTATCCAATCTCTTAGTTAATATCAGTCGTACATAGGTTACCCCAGTCGCTTGCCTGTAGAGAGATGAGCTCTACCCTTTTGCTTTCACTACCGCTTCTGCTACCTTTGTAATGTAATCAATTTGGCCTGTTCGGCCCTTATTATAAAACCCGACCCGACTCGGTCTATGTCACTCTGATCTCTGTAATATATTAGTTTAGTTCACGCCATGTATGAATTGATTCAACAATGTGCCTATGAGTGCTATCTACATATCCAGAAAATAGCACAATATTTTCACAGAGGATTTGGATTTGCGAAATCCGGGTCCGACAGGGCCGGCGTTGAGGGAGGAGGCTGGGAGGAGAGGAGGAGGTAGTATTATGTCATTCTGAGCTAATCGTCTATGCCCCCTTGTGCAATATGATGTATGCTCTTGTATGTCTGCATCTGTTGGATGCTGAACTTGAGCACCCTTCTAAAAAGTTTTAAATTGTTTGGTGGATTGGATTCATTACATTTTTGCCAAACTGATTATACTTTCCAATACTTTATTCAGTAACTCTTACCTTTGAGGGTTATCATCATGGTTTTGTAGCGTCACATTATTACTGAGTTTGCTAACGATTGGATTAGATCATTACAGATATGCTATCTGGAATTGCTAGAAACTTTACCGGCAACGTTGGACTAAAGTTTTATGTGAGAAATTATAACGCAAAGCAAAAAAATGTGCATATATAATATTTTATGTTCCGTTGCAACGTATCACACTCACACACACACACACACATATATATATATATATATATATATATATATATATATACTACTTAAAAGGAGGAGTTTACCGTCGTTCGTCCTCCCACTATCTTTCATGTCCGTCCAATCGACAATCAACCGACGGCTCAAATCATTTCTCACCGGATCACCGGTTTACTCTGCGCCAATGGTTGATGATCCCCTCCCTACCCACTCATGGCGACACCTACCAGCTCTCGAGCGTGCCCCCACCCACGTCTTCTGCGTAACCACCACTGCTTTGCGCCTCGCTCCCCGTCTCTCTCCCCTCACCACCTCTCCTCTCCCCTCATCGTCTCTCCCCTCCTCCACCTCGCTGCCTCTGCCACCAGCCGTCGACCGGTCCCCACCGTCCCTCTCCTCCTAGCCCCCTGCTTTGCGCTATCGCTACACTGCCCCTGCGATGCCCACATCCCGCCTCGCTTCACCTCCTCCCCCCGTCGCAGCCTCCTTAAAGGAGTAAATACCATGGAAGGAGTAACCATTACTGAGGGTTGTTTCAATTGTAATTAAATGTGTAGAAATTAAAACTTTTTCTCACATCCTGAAACCCCTGAACTCACATGTAATTCTTGTCCAAGTATTGTGTAATCCAAAAACACAAAGCTCTTGTTGGCCAAAAGTCAAACTTATTTTTCCATTTGTCACAAATCTTGTGCCAAACCCTTGGAAATATTTTTCCTTGGTCCTAGAGATGATGTGGGACCTCTCTGAAAAATATCATAAGTTTTCAAACTTGTTTGATAAGTTTTGGAGGTAAAACAAACCTTTGAACAGCCTTAATGAATTTCCTGAGAAAAATGTATTGCATAAAAACCTCTGGAAATTTTATGTAAGGTTAATCCTAATGTGAGCAAGCTCCAGTTAAAATTTCATAAAGTTTGGAGTTGTTTTGCTATCTCAAATAATTCTACAAAGTCTCAGCTGTTAAAATGGAATTCAAAACAATGCACAGTTCCTTGCGCTGAGCCACTTTCCTATTTTGGTCAAACCCAACCACACCCTTGGCTCACTCAGACCTCCTTCCCACTCTGTTGAGGTCGTAGCCGTTGGATTCAGATCCAAAGGCCACGACCTCCGCGGCAAGCCATCACAGCGAGGTCCTCCCACCTCATTGAGGTCATAGCCGTTGGATCAAATCTAACAGCTATGACCTCCCTTCGCTATCAAACGCCCAAGTCCTCCACCCCATCGAGGTCTTGTGCCGTTGGATCAAAGATCCATGGCCATGACCTCCCCTCGCTGTTAAACCACTCAGACCTTCCCTTGTTCGCAAACACTCCAGACCTCTCACCTTGTGAGGTCGTAGCCGTTGGATCAGATCCAACAGCCCACGACCTCCCCTCAATATCAAGCGCACCAGAACTCCCCCATCTTGTGTGGTGCGCCGTTGGATTAAAATCCACGGCCACGACCTCCCCCTTGCTTTGTGCGCATCAGACCTCCCACCCACGTGAGGTCGTAGCCGTTAGATGTAAATCTCACGGCCATGACCTCCCTTGTCCTCTCCTAGCCATTGGATCTCGTTTCAACGCGCGAGATCTATGGGCCGTTCAGACCACCCCTTTTAAGTTTTTAGATTTAGATCGCGGCGGTCTCGCTGAGTGGCCGATCGACCACTCTGTGAGCCCTTAGATCTAAATCCAAAGGCCATGACCTCCTGTGCGCTACGCGTAAGGCTCAGGACCTCCCTCACTTGATCAGCACCATTGGATTAAAATCCAACGGTCCTGACCTCCGTTGCGCTTTGCGCAGCGCCTAGGACCTCCCCATCTGTTGTGCGCTCTTGGATTTCAATCCAAAGGCCACGACCTCCTCGTCCTTGGCTGTATCGTGCGCGGTTAAGTCCTCCCATCAGGTCCACACCGTTGGATTCAGATCCAACGCCTTGGACCTCATGTCCCCTTTTCCTTTGCGCATCCGCGCAATGAAAATCGGAGGGTCACGACCTCCCCAGTCCAAATCGGAGGGCTGTGACCTCCTCCCTTGTTCTTCACTTAAAAACTTACCATTTTAAAAACACATCCGAGGGCCAGGACCTCCCCGTCCTCTTTATCCAACGGTGGAGGCTTTGCCCTGTTCTTATCCTACCTCTTGTCACGCATGCGAGCGCCATGGGTGGGTGTGCAGGTCGGGTCTTGTCCCAACGGCTCTGTGCAGGCCAGCATTAAATGCATGTCAGCACCTTTCCGCCCCCTAGGCCATGCCCTGACCTACCTACCCTGTCCCCTCCATCTTGTCCAAGCCATGGGCCTCCCATGGGCTAAGCTCACCGTGAGCTCAACACGTGGTCCATGACCTCTTTTGCCCTAGCTATAAAACCTCCCCACTGTTTCCTTGGCTTCCTTTACACACCATTGCTGCCTTTGCTTGCACCTCGGTGCTTGTGAACTCAAACCACCCGAAGCTCTCCTTGGCCGCCATTGTTGGAGCTTGGAGCTCCTCGGTGGACAAGGGTCCCTGGAGTTTTTCCTCTCCCTCTCATTGCTTCAAGTTGTGCTATTTCCCTCTGTGACCAAGTCCTAACTTGTTTAGTTGGGATATTTTCAGAGGTGGCCAAGGTGGAGCTTGGAGTTGGCCGTGGAGCACCTTTCTTCCCCAGTGCCGGTCCTCCCCTTCCTCGACCTCCTCAGCACCCTCTGGACCTCCAGGTAATTCCCCTGGTAATCCTTAGGCTGGCACCATGCTTGTATGTCGCTGCGAAGCTCAAATCTTGCTGCTTGTCATTTTGGCCGTGTTGGGCCATCGTGCTCCTCTCTGGCTCGCCGGCGTTCAAGGCCGTCGCCGCCATTGAGAGGAGGTCCATTGTGTGCGCAACACTATTGCGCACACGTTGGTACCCTTGGTGGTCGCCGGTGAGGTCTGCATCGCCGGCATCGACCATGTCTTGGCGGTGAACGTTTTTGTCAGAAAAGTTCATCCCGCGCGTGTCATTAGGACAAAGATTTGGGGCAGTAAATGCTCCATCATTGGGAGCATTTACTGCTATCTTAGCGCGCTGGACTTCCTCATTGTCCCGCACCATTACTCCTCACCCGCGCGCGCGCGCGTGCGCATTTTGTGGTGGCTTTGGATCTGGGCCGTTCAAGACCTCCCCACTGGGAGATCTTGACCGTCCAGGACCTCCTCCGCGTAGGACCTCCCCGAGGTCATCTCAACAATTGAGGACCTCCCCGTGTTGATCTTGACCGTTCCGGTCCTCCCTCTATCGTTGTGGTCCGTTGGATGCAGCATCAACGGCCACGACCTCCCCTCTCGCTGCCAAGGCGTGCGTTCTTTGGGAGGACATGGACCGTTGGATCCAAGATCAACGGCCCATGACCTCCGGACCTTCGCGAGCGCGCGTATGCGATGTTCTCTGGGAGGTCTTAAGCCATTTGATTCAAGATCTATGGCACATGTCCTCCCCCTGTCTTTTTGGTTTTTAGAAAATTCCAGAGAGCTGTTATTTTATGAACTGAAAAAGGTAATAACTTTGAAAATGCATATCTTTTTCATTTTAAATCCAAATGTAGTGATTCAAATTGTGTTAGCTCTGGTTTGACCTGGGCTCTAATCTAAAATTGGTTATGAGCTTAGTTCAGCTCCAGAAAAATGGTTTTGCAAATAGATTTCAAAACTAACTTTAAATGTTACATTAGAGGCTCATTTAACTTGTAAAATGCATAAGTAATTCTCTAGAGCTCCTTTTTGAGTGAATCCAACTTTGTTGGCTTCCTCTGTTAGTAAAATAAATGTTAGAATAGGATTTAGGCATGTCACTATTTTCAAAACCTTTGTGGGTGCATTTTTGATGTGCTCACTTCCATATCTTTGAAAAATCATAAAACATGCATAATAGCTCCAAATGAGATGAACTCAATTGTGTTATTCATCTCATGAGGTGATGGTTTTACTGTAAAAATCTCAGCTGCACCACCTCTCTAGAAAATGTTGCCTAATAATTAAATTAGTGAATAGTAGCAGTTTGGTATTTTTAGGGCTGAGCAGAATTATTTTGCTCATATCTTTTGCATTGAGAATCCAAATCAATTGGTTCTTGTTGATAAATTCCCTAAAAATCATCCTCTTGCTGCTGTAGAAATTTCAGAGCATTTTGAGTTTATTTGCTATGCTGTCTTTGTGGTTTTCGTCGTTCTTATCGATTTTTTTTGCCTTTTCGTTTATGTGCCGACGAGTGTGTTGATCCCGTGAGTGATCCTTTGCAGCATAGTGACCAGCCACAGCAAGGCAAGCAGTTTGATTATATCCCATTAATGTCCCATTACTTTAAAGTTTAATACTTTGTTTCACTTATATGTATGCATTGCTACTTTGTGTTAAATTATCGATTAGTTGAGCCTATAGATGCATCTCCTGTAGGTAAAATGTTCATCCTCTACTACTAAGTCTAGGATTATCTTGCTGTGATATAGAGTTTGATGGATGGACTCTTATCACTTAGTAGTTACGTTGATAATGCTTAGAAATGCTTAGATAACGGTAGAAATGGGCGGTTGTCGACATTATGTCGATGACGTTGATCACACTAAAATTATTATTCCATTATGTCCCTCTTATGCTTTGTTACTTTGTAAACAAACAAAATAAAAATGAAAACAAAACTGTTATTGACTTGGGCACAATGGATGTTGGTGTGATATGTTGGGTGTGAATGGAATGGTGCCTAGGTCCCCAAGGACCGAGTTACTTGTGTCACTAAGCCAAGCGCTTATGCGTGCTAACCACATGAGGGTATTGGGAACCCCTCTTAGCTAAGTACTTTGGGAGGTGTTAATTGGGGGTTGCAGGTGAGTAAAACTGTTTTATAAGGGAAAGAGCACCCGCAGTTGCTTAGGCTGGGCCGGTGTCTCCTACCTTTCGGGTTGTCGCGACTCTTAATTATCTTCATTCATTGGAAATGCCTCGTAGGACTTAGCCGTGCCGACAAACCTAAGGAAGTGTGCTAAATAGCTTGGCTTAAAAGGCGGTCGGCGACGTGGGTACATTGGTACACCCTCGCAGGTTAAAACTATTCAATAGCCTCGCCCTAGGTTATGGACATGGTTGGTAAGGTCGCAAGAACTAGACTACAACATTTAATTAAAACTTGATGGGTTGGTATGAATGGATGTTCATACTATTGTGGTGGCTATTGGGTTAGTCACTTCTAGGATTATTGTTGTCATCTATCTATTGTTATTATGTTACTTGTCTCGTTGTTACTTGCAAATTAAAAATGAATTGCAAAACTGCTTTGGAATCTATTTATATATTGCAAATGAAAACTTGCTTTATGCTAAAATAAGTCCAAAGCCTCATCCACTTAAATAAAGCTTGCATGTAGTTAAACTATAGTTCTGTTATACTACACGTCGGCCTTATTGAGTACATTTTGTACTCATTTGCTTTGCTTAATAACTTTGTTGCAGAGGAGGTAGGGCCCAAAGGGCTTTACTTTTGTGAGATGTGCATGCGGTTGGGAATCGAGCTGTTGCCTTGGTTGGTTGCCTTGTGGGCTAAAGGCAAACCTTGTGGCTCTCTTTTGTTTATCGCCATCTTATGGCTTTTGCTTCCGCTGTGTTAGTTGTATTTGGCCGGTCGGCCCCTTTTGTAATAACTCTATATTATGTATGTCTTTTATTCTAGTCGTACTTTGGTTCTATGTCTTGAATGGAATTGATGCATGATTTTGTAAAGGGGTGTGTATACTGTATTTCTGGGAAGTATACATATCTCGAAGACACGGGGTATTATGTTTGTAATGCTAAGGTCAATGGATGACTAAGTATTACAAGCCTAATAAACCGAGGTCCTCACAAAGTTGGTATCAGAGCCATACTGACCAAAGAAACCCTAGCTTGGTCGTCTTTAGGATGTTTTGGAAAAACTTATTTTCAAAATATCAAATGGTTTATGAAAGCTTAAGAAAAGTCTCTAATTTTACTCCTTACCTATCTTAGCTTTCTCCTCTTGAGTTTTAAAAGTTATTTTTCTCTCATCCTCTCAAAAGATAAACCCAATTAAACGATAACACAGGTTTTGGGGAACTTATGAGAGTTCTAAATTTGAAGTCTTGGCTGTCTTTTGGTGAAGAATGGAAGTATTTGGAGCTGGAATTCAAATCTGGAATTTTAGGACAGTAAGCAAGCATTTTGGGCAGCAAGCTCAAGCTAGTGATTTGGATAGATAATGAGAGGATAATTCAACTAAAACTTGTGGGGATGAAAGGGTAAGTTGTGATACTAGTTAGTTAAGTATCTAACAATTATTTCGCTGGTTTAACCTTGATTTTGAGTAGAATTAGACCCAAAATAGCTTGCTAAAATTTTATCTTCTCAACCAATTACTCGTTCATTCAATACGGGATAATTTCATAGAGAAGTTGAGCATATTCCTTAAGTTTTCCTTGCTGTTTTTAGAGTCTTTTGGGAGCTTTTACAGTTTAATTACTTGTTGTTTTGGCTTTCGTTTAGGGTGATATTCCATTCCCCTAGTCGTTAGCCTCCGCTTTCTTTAGCTTCTAATTGTTGGGTTTTTGGGTTGCTAACCTCTTTCCCCTCTCAACAGATGGCGGTCGTGCTCAGAGTGGCTAAGGTTGTGCGGTGGTCCGACGAGAAGCTTCCTCCTCCTCCGACCATGGCCGAGGTTCTTCTTTAGATAGAGTGCAACCGCGGATGATGTGAGAGTGCTATCGATGTCATCGACGCACACCTCACCCTTACGGTGCTTCAGGATCCGGGCAAGGAGTGGACATCGACTCGTGGGGGCCTCGCTGAGTTTCTTCAGACTCACTTCCCCACCTTTCGAGTTTGAGGACTCGCTTGATGCAGACGATCGGCTTGTCTGGTGGAGCTGAAGCTTCAAGATCGCAGCATGTGGAGCACGAGAAGGCACTGCTTGCATCGCACCATTTGGAGGGTGCAGCTTTGTCATGGTGGGAGAGCTCGCCATGCAGCCCGCAGACCACACCGCCACCGGGAGGAGTTTCAGTCGCCTTCCGTCGATCTCATATCCCTGCCGGCTTAATGAACATCAAGAAGCAGGAGTTTCTCGCCCTCAAGCAAGGGCGTAGCTCAGTCGTAGAGTATGTGTACGAGTTCAACCATCTAGCTCGTTATGCTCCCGAGGATGTGGCCACTGATATGGCCAAGCAAGCAAAGTTCAGGGGTGGCTTGTCTGAGGAGCTTAAGGATAAGCTATCCATCGTTGACTTCCCTGATTTCCAGACCTTGGTCGACAAGGCCATCGTCACGGAGCATTCTGGTAGGGAGCTTATGGATTCCCGCAAGTGCAAGTGGGAGTCCTACAAGTCGTCCAGGGCCGGCTCTTCCCGTTCTCACTTCGGGCACTCTCAGGGGTCCTGTGCTCAGGCTTCAGTACCCCTGAGGTTGCCAGCACCTACCCCTCGTTCTTCGCAGGCCGTGCCCCAGTCACGTGCACCTGCGAGTCAGCCCGGTGGCCCCCGCAACCCAGCCGCCAACGTCACTTGTTTCTCCTGCAGTCAGAAGGGCCATTATGCAAATAATTACCTTAAGAAGACTGGAGCAGCCCCTCGTCCTAATGGAGGACGTGGGCAAGGAGGTGGATCTTCTCAGGATCAGAAGATTGTCCCCATAGCCCAAGGCGTGGGCAGCGGTCGCGTCAACGCCATCTCTGCTGAGGAGGCACAGGAGGCACCTGACGTCGTTTTGGGTACGCTTCTTGTTAACTCCTATCCTACTACCGTTTTGTTCGATTCTGGAGCATCGTATTCTTTTGTATCTCGGTCTTTTGCTACTGTTAGTGATCTTCTGTTTGCTCCTTTGTTGGTCCCGTTGCTCATTCGCTCTCCCGGTTCGGAGTTGAGAGCTGAATTGGAGTGCAGGGATGTTCCCATCGAGATTGAGGGAGTAAGATTTTCAGCAAATCTTATTCTGCTCAATGCAGTGAGCTTAGATGTGATTCTTGGTATGGATTGGTTGTCTCAGCACATGGGGCAAATCGATTGCGCCCGGAAGCTCATCTATCTCACAAGTCCATCCGGCGAGTAGGTTCGCTTTTCGCCAAAGCTATCAGGCCCTCATCTCTTCGCACTTGAAGCGAAGCCAGCTCCGGATATTCGTGAAGTCCCAACGGTATGTGACTTCATGGATGTCTTTCCCGAGGATCTTCCAGGGATGTCACCAGTTCGAGACCTCGAGTTTGTCATCGAGTTGGCTCCCGGTACCGCCCCGATTTCGAAGAGGCCTTATCGGATGCCACCGAATGAGTTGGTGGAGTTGAAGAAGCAACTTAATGAGCTTCAAGAGAAGGGTCTCATCCGCCCTAGCTCATCTCCGTGGGGTTGTCCGGCTATCTTCGTTAAGAAGAAGGGCGGCATTTTGCGATAAAAGGCCGATTATCGCTCGCTTAATGAAGTGACGGTGAAGAACAAGTATCCTTTGCCCCGCGATCGACGATCTCTTTGATCGCTTATCCGGAGCCCAGTTTTTCCAAGATTGATTTGAGAGTGGGATATCATCAAGTTCAGATCCGATCCGAGGATATTCCCAAGACGGCTTCTCTACTCGCTATGGTTTGTATGAGTATACCGTCATGTCGTTCGCTTGACCAATGCTCTGCCTTTGTTCATGAACCTCATGAATTCGGTGTTCATGGAGTATTTGGATAAGTTTGTCATGGTCTTCATCGATGATATTCTTATCTACTCCAAGAACGATGAGGAACACACTGAGCATCTAAAGCTTGTGTTGGGCAAGCTGCGTGAGCACCAGCTGTATGCGAAGTTCAGCAAGTGCGCTTTCTGGTTGAAGGAAGTGGCCTTCTTGGGACATGTGCTTTCAGTAGGAGGCATAGCCGTTGATCCTAGCAAGGTTAGTGATGTGCTTTCCTGGAGTCAGCCCCGTTCGGTAACCGATGTGCGGAGTTTTCTCGGTTTAGCGGGATATTATCGTCGCTTTATCGAGAACTTCTCTAAGATCGCGAAGCCGATGACAGAGTTACTCAAGAAGGACAAGAAGTTTGTGTGGTCCGCTGAGTGTGAGGAAAGTTTCCAAGTACTTAAGAAGCGTTTGACCACCGCTCCCGTTCTCGTTCTTCCCGATATTCATCGAAGTTTCGATATCTATTGCGACGCTTCTCGTCGAGGCCTCGGTTGTGTCCTTATGCAAGAAGGCAAGGTAGTGGCCTATGCATCAAGGCAATTGAGACCTCATGAACTCAACTATCCTACCCATGACTTGGAGCTAGCTGCTGTGATTCATGCACTTAAGATTTGGCGACATTACCTTATCGGTAATCGTTGTGAAGTGTATTCGGATCACAAAAGCTTGAAGTACTTGTTCACCCAGCCTGATCTGAACCTCAGGCAAAGGAGATGGTTGGAGTTGATCAAGGACTATGACGTAGGTACTCACTACCATCCGGGCAAGGCTAATGTCGTTGCCGATGTGCTTAGTCGCAAAGCGCATTGTAATGCCTTGTCGCTCAAGGAGCTTCAGCCCACCCTTCTTGAGGAGTTTCAGCGTCTCAACTTTGGTTTGGTTGAGCATGGCTTCCTCGCTACCTTGGTTGTGCAGCCAACCTTGGTGGATCGTGTCAAGGCCGCTCAGCAATCGGATGCTGGAGTGACCCGAATCAGGCAGAATGTCAAGAACGGAACAGCCAAGTGCTTCTCTAAGGATGAGCATGGTGTTGTGAGGTTCGGACAGCGCCTGGTGGTTCCTAAGGACATGGATTTGTGGGACTTGATTCTCCGCGAATGTAACATCCCAAATGTATAATCAGGGTTATTCAAGTATAATTATATGTGTAGAAATTAAAACTTTTTCTCACAACTTGTAAAACCCATAACTAATGTTCTGTAGGTTATTTTTGAATGAGACCAACTTTGTTAGCTTCCTCCATTAATGAACTCACTAAGAAAATTAGTTTTGAGCATGTTGCTGTTAGAAAAATAAGGACTTGTGCATTATAATTTTGTTCAAGTTCTTGTTTTTGAAAAATTATAGAAAGTGCAATATAGCTCCAAATGGGATGAACTCAATTGTGTTATTCATCTCATGAGGTGCTGGTTTCACAGTAAAAATCTCAGCCTCACCACTTTTCTAGAAAATGTTGCCTCATAATTAAATTAGTGAATAGTGCAGTTTGGTATTTTCAGGGGCTGAGCAGAATTGTTTTGCTCATAACTTTTGCATTAAGAATCCAAATCCATTGGTTCTTGTTGCTAAATTCCTAAAAATCACCCTCTTACTGCTGTAGAAATTTCAGAGAATTTGGAGTTCGTTTGCTGTGCTGTCTTGTTGTTTTTCGTCGTTCTTATCGGTTCTTTATCGTTTTTCCGTTAGGTTTCGACATTTGTGGTGATCCCGCAAACGACCCTCCGCAACAAAGTGACCAGCAGCAAGGCAAGCAGTTTGACCATTTCCATCATTGTCCCATTATTTTAAAGCTTAATACTTTGTTTTACTTCTATGTATGCATGCTACTTTGTGTTAATTGTCGCTAGTAATCCTATAGTTGCATAATCTGTAGGAGTTGTTTATCCTCTACTACCAATGAGCCTAGGTTATTCGCTGTGGTTGGAGCTCGTTGGATGAGCTCTTATCACTTAGTAGTTTCGACTTAAACTGCTTAGACATGCTTAGCTATCGGTAGTAATGGGCGATCATCGACTTAGTCGATGGTCTTGATCACACAAGTATAATTATTCCTCCTATATGTCCAGCACTTGTGCTTTGATTAATTTGTAAAATCAAAAACTGAAAATAAAATGTTGATTTGGACTTGGGCATATTGGATGGATGGTGTGGTTTTGGAATGTGGTAGTATGCTGAGTCGTTAAGGACCGAGTTACTTGCGCCACTGCTACGAGCAATATTGCGTGCTAACCACACGAGGGGGATATGGGACCTCTCTTGACTAAGTACTTTGGGGGGTGTTAATTATGAGCTGGTTGGTGGGTATGTTTTAATAAAATGTGTATGTGTAGTGTTGGGAGGGAGCATTGGCAGGCCGGTTAGGGCTGTCTAATGTGTCCTTGTCCCGTGGGTTCTGCTCAGAATTAGCATCGCCCATTGGAAATGTCTCAGAGGACTTAGCCGTGCGGCATACCAAAGGTAGTGTGCCTAAAGGAAAGGCGGTGCAGGCGTGTGGGTACATTGGTACACCCCTGCAGGATAAAACTATTCAATAGCCTCGCCCTAGGTTATGGACACGCCGAAACGCCAGAAGAACTAGACTACAACTTTTAATTAAAACTTGACATGGTTGGTATGAGTGGGTAATTCATACTATTGTTGTGGTGGCTATTGGGTTAGTCACTTCCGTGATTGTTCTTGTTGTTGTTATTATGTTATTATTGCGTTGTTATTTCAACAAGTAAAAATGCTTTGTCAAATTGCCTTAAATCTATTATGTTATTGCAAATGGAACTTGCTTTATGCTAAATGTAAGTCCAAAGCTCCATCCACTTAATTAAAGCTTGCATGTAGCTAAATTATAGTTCTGTTATCTTACCGTCGTCTTGCGAGTACAATAAACAAGTTATTGTACTCATTTGCTTTGCTTAACAACCTTGTTGCAGAGGATTTGAGGTGAGCTCCAAGAGCCTTACTTACGTGCCACGTGTTGCGCTTTCTTGACGACTAGCTTGGCGGTCCGGTCAGTGCCTAGGGTTAAGGCACACCGATTGGCTTTGTGTTATAGCCATCTTTATGGCACTTTTGCTTCATTGTGTATTCTTGTAACTTATTGCTATTTGGCCTAAGGGCCCTCTTTTGTAGTAGCTATTCCATATTAATATTAACTTCGGTTTGTTGCTTATGTTCTATGTGTTGTATGGAATTGATATATTCTTTTGTTGTGAGGTATGTATCTTGATTCGGGAGTATACATCTCTCGAGACCGAAGTTTATTCGGTTGATAATACTAGGTCAATTGGATGACTAAGTATTATGAGCCTAATAAATGTCGGGTCTCACAATGAAGCCCATGATTCTCCCTTGTCCATTCATCCGGGGCCACGAAGATGTATCGGGATCTCCGTCGAGATTTTGGTGGACCCGCATGAAGAGGGAAATTGCTGTGTTCGTTGCCAAGGCGATGTGTGTTGTCGTGAAGGCGAACATCGCGACCACCGGTTTGCTTCAGCCCTGCACGTTCTCGAGTGGAAGTGGGATTCGATCGGAATGGATTTCATCTTTGGTGTACCCACGTCCCGAAGAAGAATGATGCCATTTGGGTCGCCATCGATCGATTGACTAAGGTGGCACATTTCCTTCTGTCAAGACCGACCTTGGGTAGGTCTTTTGGCGTAACTCTACATTGCCCGTGATCGTGAGTTTGCACGGTGTGTCAAGACGATTGTGTCGGATCGTGGATTCCTTTTCACGCCTCGTTTTTGGCATAGCTTGCAAGAGGCTATGGGAACTCGTCTTGCTTTCAGCTCAGCATATCATCCCCAAACTGATGGTCAGACCGAGAGGGTCAACCAAGTTTTGGAAGACATGCTTCGTGCTTGTGTTCTTTCCTATAGGAAGCATTGGGAGAAATGCTTACCATTCGCCGAGTTTTCTTACAACAACAGCTTTCAAGCCAGTCTCGGCATGGCACCATTCGAGGCCTTATATGGGAGAAAGTGTAGAACCCCGTTGTATTGGTCTGAGACCGGTGAGAGACCTTTCTTTGGTCCGGACTCGATCAATGAAGCCGAGAGTCAAGTTCAGCTTATTCGTGAGCGTCTTTGCGAAGCTCAATCCAGGCAAAAGAGCTATACGGATCGCCGTCGTCGTGAGTTGAGTTTTGAGCCTAATGACTTTGTTTATCTCAAAGTCTCTCCTTTGAAGGGCCATCAACGTTTCGGCGTCAAGGGCAAATTAGCTCCTCGGTATGTCGGCCCCTACCGCATTATCAAGAAGAAAGGAGTTGTTGCCTATAAGTTGGAGTTGCCTACTGCACTTGAGGGGGTACATGATGTATTCCATGTGTCCCAGTTGAAGAAGTGCCTCCGTGTTCCAACTGAGGAAGCTCCGCTGGAAACTCTCGATGTCCAACCATATTTGACCTATCGCGAGCACCCTGTTCGCATACTCGAAGAGGCTGAACGAAGAACTAGGAATCGTTCCATTAAGTTCCTTAAAGTTCAGTGGTCGAACCATTCCGAGGATGAGGCTACTTGGGAAAGGGAAGATCGTCTGCAAGCGGACTACCCTTCTTTCTTTTCCGAGTAAGCCAAAATCTCGGGACGAGATTTCTGTAAGGGGGGGGGGAGATTTTGTAACATCCTAAATGTATAATCAGGGTTGTTTCAATTGTAATTAAATGTGTAGAAATTAAAACTTTTTCTCACATCCTGAAACCCCTGAACTCACATGTAATTCTTGTCCAAGTATTGTGTAATCCAAAAACACAAAGCTCTTGTTGGCCAAAAGTCAAACTCATTTTTCCATTTGTCACAAATTTTGTGCCAAACCCTTGGAAATATTTTTCCATGATCCTAGAGATGATGTGGGACCTCTCTGAAAAATATCATAAGTTTTCAAACTTGTTTGATAAGTTTTGGAGGTAAAACAAACCTTTGAACAGCCTTAATGAATTTCCTGAGAAAAATTCATTGCATAAAAACCTCTGAAAATTTTATGTAAGGTTAATCCTAATGTCAGCAAGCTCTAGTTAAAATTTCATAAAGTTTGGAGTTGTTTTGCTATCTCAAATAATTCTGCAAAGTCTCAGTTGTTAAAATTGAATTCAAAACAATGCACAGTTCCTTGGGCTGAGCCACTTTCCTATTTGGGTCAAACCCAGCCACACCCCTGGCTCACTCAGACCTCCTTCCCACTCTGTTGAGGTCGTAGCCGTTGGATTCAGATCCAAAGGCCACGACCTCCGCGGCAAGCCATCACAGCGAGGTCCTCCCACCTCATTGAGGTCATAGCCGTTGGATCAAATCCAACAGCCATGACCTCCCTTCGCTATCAAATGCCCAAGTCCTCCACCCCATCGAGGTCTTGTGCCGTTGGATCAAAGATCCATGGCCATGACCTCCCCTCACTGTTAAACCACTCAAACATCCCCTTGTTCGCAAACACTCCAGACCTCCCACCTTGTGAAGTCGTAGCCGTTGGATCAGATCCAACAGCCCACGACCTCCCCTCAATATCAAGCGCACCAGACCTCCCCCATCTTGTGTGGTGCGCCGTTGGATTAAAATCCACGGCCACGACCTCCCCCTTGCTTTGTGCGCATCAGACCTCCCACCCACGTGAGGTCGTAGCCGTTAGATGTAAATCTCACGGCCATGACCTCCCTTGTCCTCTCCTAGCCATTGGATCTCGTTTCAACGCACGAGATCTATGGGCCGTTCGGACCACCCCTTTTAAGCCTTTAGATTTAGATCGTGCGGTCTCTGTTGAGTGGGCCGATCGGACCACTCCTATGAGCCCTTAGATCTAAATCCAAAGGCCATGACCTCCTGTGCGCTATGCGTAAGGCTCAGGACCTCCCTCACTTGATCAGCACCATTGGATTAAAATCCAACGGTCCTGACCTCCGTTGCGCTTTGCGCAGCGCCTAGGACCTCCCCATCTGTTGTGCTCCCTTGGATTTCAATCCAAAGGCCACGACCTCCTCGTCCTTGGCTGTATCGTGCGCGGTTAAGTCCTCCCATCAGGTCCGCACCGTTGGATTCAGATCCAACGCCTTGGACCTCCTGTCCCCTTTTCCTTTGCGCATCCGCGCAATGAAAATCGGAGGGTCACGACCTCCCTAGTCCAAATCGGAGGGCTGTGACCTCCTCCCTTGTTCTTCACTTAAAAACTTACCGTTTTAAAAACACATCCGAGGGCTAGGACCTCCCCGTCCTCTTTATCCAACGGTGGAGGCTTTGCCCTGTTCTTTTCCTACCTCTTATCACGCATGCGAGCGCCATGGGTGGGTGTGCAGGTCGGGTCTTGTCCCAACGGCTCTGTGCAGGCCAGCATTAAATGCATGTCAGCACCTTTCCGCCCCCTAGGCCATGCCCTGACCTACCTACCCTGTCCCGTCCATCTTGTCCAAGCCATGGACCTCCTATGGGCTAAGCTCACCGTGAGCTCAACCCGTGGTCCATGACCTCTTTTGCCCTAGCTATAAAACCTCCCCACTGTTTCCTTGGCTTCCTTTACACACCATTGCTGCCTTTGCTTGCACCTCGGTGCTTGTGAACTCAAACCACCCGAAGCTCTCCTTGGCCGCCATTGTTGGAGCTTGGAGCTCCTCGGTGGACAAGGGTCCCTGGAGTTTTTCCTCTCCCTCTCATTGCTTCAAGTTGTGCCATTTCCCTCTGTGACCAAGTCCTAACTTGTTTAGTTGGGACATTTTCAGAGGTGGCCAAGCTGGAGCTTGGAGTTGGCCGTGGAGCACCTTTCTTCCCCAGCGCCGGTCCTCCCCTTCCTCGACCTCCTCAGCACCCTCTGGACCTCCAGGTAATTCCCCTGGTAATCCTTAGGCTGGGCGCCATGCTTGTATGTCGCAGCGGAGCTCAAATCTTGTCGCTTGTCATTTTGGCCGTGTTGGGCCATCGTGCTCCTCTCCGGCTCGCCGGTGTTCAAGGCCGTCGCCGCCGTTGAGAGGAGGTCCATTGTGTGCGCAACACTATTGCGCACACGTTGGTACCCTTGGTGGTCGCCGGCGAGGTCTGCATCGCCGGCATTGACCATGTCTTGGCGGTGAACGTTTTTGTCGGAAAAGTTCATCCCGCGCGTGTCATTAGGACAAAGATTTGGGGCAGTAAATGCTCCATCATTGGGAGCATTTACTGCTGTCTTAGCGCGCTGGACTTCCTCGTTGTCCCGCGCCATTACTCCTCGCCCGCGCGCGCGCGTGCGCATTTTGTGGTGGCTTTGGATCTGGGCCGTTCAAGACCTCCCCACTGGGAGATCTTGACCGTCCAAGACCTCCTCCTTTAGACCTCCTCCACGTAGGACCTCCCCGAGGTCATCTCAACCGTTGAGGACCTCCCCGTGTTGATCTTGACCGTTCCGGTCCTCCCTCTATCGTTGTGGTCCGTTGGATGCAGCATCAACGGCCACGACGTCCCTCTCGCTTCAAGGACGTGCGTTCTTTGGGAGGACATGGACCGTTGGATCCAAGATCAACGGCCCATGACCTCTGGACCTTTGCGAGCGCGCGTATGCGATGTTCTCTGGGAGGTCTTGAGCCATTAGATTCAGGATCTATGGCTCATGTCCTCCCCCTGTCTTTTTGGTTTTTAGGAAATTCCAGAGAGCTGTTATTTTATGAACTGAAAAAGGTAATAACTTTGAAAATACATATCTTTTTCATTTTAAATCCAAATGTAGTGATTCAAATTGTGTTAGCTCTGGTTTGACCTGGGCTCTAATCTAAAATTGGTTATGAGCTCAGTTCAGCTCCAAAAAATGGTTTTGCAAATAGATTTCAAAACTAACTTTAAATGTTACATTAGAGGCTCATTTAACTTGTAAAATGCATAAGTAATTCTCTAGAGCTCCTTTTTGAGTGAATCCAACTTTGTTGGCTTCCTCTGTTAGTATAATAAATGTTAGAATAGGATTTAGGCATGTCACTATTTTCAAAACCTTTGTGGGTGCATTTTTGATGTGCTCACTTCCATATCTTTGAAAAATCATAAAACGTGCATAATAGCTCCAAATGAGATGAACTCAATTGTGTTATTCATCTCATGAGGTGCTGGTTTGACTGTAAAAATATCAGCTGCACCACCTCTCTAGAAAATGTTGCCTAATAATTAAATTAGTGAATAGTAGCAGTTTGGTTTTTTTAGGGCTGAGCAGAATTGTTTTGCTCATATCTTTTGCATTGAGAATCCAAATCAATTGGTTCTTATTGATAAATTCCCTAAAAATCATCCTCTTGCTGTTGTAGAAATTTCAGAGCATTTGGAGTTTATTTGCTGTGCTGTCTTTGTGGTTTTCGTCGTTCTTATCGATTTTTTTTCGCCTTTTTGTTTAGGTGCCGACGAGTGTGTTGATCCCGTGAGTGATCCTTTGCAGCATAGTGACCAGCCACAGCAAGGCAAGCAGTTTGATCATATCCCATTAATGTCCCATTACTTTAAAGTTTAATACTTTGTTTCACTTATATGTATGCATTGCTACTTTGTGTTAAATTATCGATTAGTTGAGCCTATAGATGCATCTCCTGTAGGTAAAATGTTCATCCTCTACTACTAAGCCGAGGATTATCTTGCTGTGATATAGAGTTCGATGGATGGACTCTTATCACTTAGTAGTTACGTTGATAATGCTTAAAAATTCTTAGATAACGGAAGAAATGGGCGGTTGTCGACATTATGTCGATGACCTTGATCACACTAAAATTATTATTCCATTATGTCCCTCTTGTGCTTTGTTACTTTGTAAACAAACAAAATAAAAATGAAAACAAAACTGTTATTGACTTGGGCACAATGGATGTTGGTGTGATATGTTGGGTGTGAATGGAATGATGCCTAGGTCCCCAAAGACCGAGTTACTTGTGTCACTAAGCTAAGCGCTTATGCGTGCTAACCACATGAGGGTATTAGGAACCCCTCTTGGCTAAGTACTTTGGGAGGTGTTAATTGGGGGTCGCAGGTGAGTAAAACTGTTTTATAAGGGAAAGAGCACCCGCAGTTGCTTAGTCTGGGCCGGTGTCTCCTACCTTCCGGGTTGTCGCGACTCTTAATTAGCATCATTCATTGGAAATGCCTCGTAGGACTTAGCCGTACCGGCATACCTAAGGAAGTGTGCTAAATAGCTTGGCGAGAAGGCGGTCTGACGTGTGGGTACATTGGTACACCCCTGCAGTGTTAAAACTATTCGAATAGCCTCGTCCTAGGTTATGGACATGCTTGGTAAGGTCGTGCAAGAACTAGACTACAACATTTAATTAAAACTTGATGGGTTGGTATGAATGGATGTTCATACTATTGTGGTGGCTATTGGGTTAGTCACTTCCAGGATTGTTGTTGTCATCTATCTATTGTTGTTATTATGTTACTTGTCTCGTTGTTACTTGCAAATTAAAAATGAATTGCAAAACTGCTTTGGAATCTATTTATATATTGCAAATGAAAACTTGCTTTATGCTAAAATAAGTCCAAAGCCTCATCCACTTAAATAAAGCTTGCATGTAGTTAAACTATAGTTCTGTTATACTACACGTCAGTCTTGCGAGTACATTTTTGTACTCATTTGCTTTGCTTAATAACTTTGTTGCAGAGGAGGTAGGGCCCAAAGGGCTTTACTTTTGTGAGATGTGCTGCGGTTGGGAATCAAGCTAGGCGTCTTGGTTGGTTGCCTTGTGGGCTAAAGGCAAACCTTGTGGCTCTCTTTTGTTTATCGCCATCTTATGGCTTTTGCTTCCGCTGTGTTAGTTGTATTTGGCCGGTCGGCCCCTTTTGTAATAACTCTATATTATGTATGTCTTTTATTCTAGTCATGCTTTGGTTCTATGTCTTGAATGGAATTGATGCATGATTTTGTAAAGGGGTGTGTATACTGCATTTCTGGGAAGTATACATATCTCGAAGACACGGGGTATTATGTTTGTAATGCTAGGGTCAATGGATGACTAAGTATTACAATCCTAATAAACCGAGGTCCTCACAGAGTTGGTATCAGAGCCATACTGACCATAGAAACCCTAGCTTGGTCGTCTTTAGGATGTTTTGAAAAAACTTATTTTCAAAATATCAAATGGTTTATGAAAGCTTAAGAAAAGTCTCTAATTTTATATGGGGGTAGTGAAATTATGTATCATGGTTAAAATTAATTCATGCATTAGGATTATTAAAGGGGATGCTTGTCGGGGATTTAATACAGGGAAACATTTGATCTCAGAAATGGTAACTCAGGTTCTAATTCGATTCCTTAGTTTAGATGTTTATGCAATTCTGGAGAGGGTTAATGTCAATGTTTGGACAAAATCGGGAGTTTGATGTATTTTGCACTGATTTGGCTTATTAGTGAGGCAGGCTTATTAGCTCATCAGTCATCAGTTGATTAAGTAATGGGGCTTTCGTGTGTGATACTTTGTAATCATAGTTAGTCTTTTGTTGTCCCTGTAATTTTTAGGTTTATAACTATATGTGTATATTTGGCAAGCATTGCTGCACAAGGTAGCATGATGCTTTATTTCCACATGTACAACACAGTGCTTTAAGCGCACAATTTGATTATTGTTTTTTCTCTGATTCTTATCTTTGATGCCTAAATTTGAGCTTTAGTGAACCAGTTTTGGTCCACTGCGACGTGCATAGATAATTCAATGATCTTAAGAAACAAAAATCTAAGATTTTCATTTTGTTTATTTTCTCCTCCTTTTGCCCTTTGCTGCTTATAAACAGGGCATGTCTATTTTCCCTATTCTACTGATGGATGGTTTACAGTTGGCTTGCTTGTAAGCCTTTTTCTAGGAGGCAACTGCTCCAAGGCTATAGGATTTTCTTTTTGTTTCCCTGAGGTCCTTTCACTTGTTGGCTCCGAGCTATAGTTCTATCAGTTTTTTTTAATAGAGCTCCAGCTGAGCATATATATAAAGAAGAAGAGAAATGACCCAGTTTATAAGGGAAATTAGGCCCGAAAACCTTAACAAGTGCACGGTTTCAGAGAGAAAAACCGACAGTCGACCCTGAGACGACAACGCTCATGCCAGAAGGCACAACCAGACAACAGACAAGTCCAACCCAACTCAACTCGCGCGCTAACCAACCAAACAAACTAACTCCCTCACAACTTCGGTCGGCGGAGCCCTCGCTTCCCACGCCGCACCACTCAATCACGGAGCTCGCTTCCCACGCCGCACTTCTCTGTCTCATGAGCCCTGCTCCCACGCCGCTCCTCTCTATCCATGAGCTCGCCCCATGCCGCACTCATCATCACAAGAAGTCGGCAACGCCGCCTTTGAGGAGCGCCAGATGGACAAAATATTGTCGTGAAGCGCCAATCCAGAATGAAGAGCCACCGTGAATCGAGGATGTTGGGGGTAAACCTACAGAAAAACCAGCGGTACAAAACGAAGAGAGCAAGGGCTTCTCGAAGCGACGCCTTCAGGAAGGTAACGACATCAATGCCGTCGTCGCCCGTCCGGACACCTGGATAGGGTTTTCACCCAGAGAAGCAACTAGGGTGGGGGAGCCATGAAAATGTCGCCTCCAGGGAGGGAATGGCGCCCGAGGGCATCAACGACATTGGCACCGGCAAGCCGGGCAGAGCTTTCGCTCGCGGCTCCACGCACCCCGGAATCCTGCACAAAAGGAGAAACGGGCCACGCGACCCTTGCCTAGCAGCACCCGCACTGACAACAGCACCACCGACAATAGCACCGCGCCAGCTCAGACATCCATGTGCACGGCGCCTCCTGGAACATGCACACAACCACACCGACGAATCAGCCGCCGTGCCCTGCAAGCACCTGTGGCAACACAGGCATGCACGTGTTGGCGGCCAACAGCGGCAACTGGGCTCCTGCGCTCGCGTGGCCCGGGGAGGGGTCCCGGCGGTGGGAGCCGTGGTGAGTGGGTCGTCGGGGGACGCCGGACGACATGCTCGCCCGCGGCCGCCGTGTGGTACTGGCACCGTACCTCGCCTGGCGTGCCGTCGACCCAAACGCGGGGGAGCTGCAGAGAAGTGGCCTGGGCGGGTAGGCGGCACGAAGATGATGGCCGCCACCCGAAGATGCCAGAAGAGCGCCGACGACGCGCCGCCAGCCACCACCCCGTCGCAGCACCGGAGAGGTGTGTCACCGTGGCGAACAGGCCGCCAGGACGCAGATCCGGTCGGTGGGAGACCCGATCCGGCAAGGCCGGAGCGGATTCGGCGAGGACGCCACTCGGCCTGGGCGGGGAGGTGACGCGAAGATGGCGGCCGCCACCCGAAGAGGCCAGAAGAGCGTCGACGACGCGCTGTCGGCCACCACCCCACCGTAGCACCGGAGAGGCACGGAACCGCGGCGAGCTGGCCACCAGGTCACAGATCCGGCCGGCAGGAGACCCGATCTGGCCAGGCCAAAGCGGGTCGAAACCAGCAGGCAGGGGAGGAGAAACGAGGAGGGGAGAGGAGAAAGGAGGGGAAGAGAGAGAGGGGGGGGCCGGCCGGGCAGTGTCGCCGAGGTGGCGGCCCTGCTGGTCGGCGACCCGGCGGGAGCGGCGAGGGGGACGCCGGTGGGGAGAGTCGCCCCAAGTCGCCCGAGGGGACGACACGAGGCGCTGGTTTTCCGTTATCGTTCTATCGGTTTTGATTATTCCTTTCTACTAAAGTTATGTGATATTCGCGAAAGATAAATTTAAGTCAAGTTGATCGCTTCTTGTGTCAAGGAAGCAGAGCACCATATTTCAATTGGTGGGCTCAAGCTTTACGGATCATTGATTTGCCAAGTGGCTAAGCCATTCATGCAGCTCCTCAAGATAGAACTCAAGAATATAAGGTTTGTCGCTTCTCAAATCAGCTAGAGACATCTCAGTAGTATAAAGTATGCTATTTTTTGTTCTGCCGCTTTTGAAGTTCTTAATTATACAAATACAATCAAACCTAACATGACAAAAAATTCTGCATATGAGATGATTTGATAGGAATTAAAACAACAAGTCATTATATATTTGTGCAAGAGTATTGCAATGGTTGGTCCTAGGAAGAGATCTACACGGGACACAAGAAGAAATTTGGTGAATTTTTTGACATCTAGATCCTTTCTTTTGCAAATTCAACAACATAGTATAGCACCATTCTTTAGTATGAACAGATTGTCTCTTCGGACTTCAGTGATCATTATTAACAGAGTTAGCAAGTATATATTCCTTTATTGGTGTGAGGAACATTGCTACATAGCATTCTAAAAAATGGTTACTTGACTTTATAGGTAGATCAAGCCAAATAGAGCAGCTATTATTGCATTGTTTTGGATAGTAACCTAGGAACTAGAATTACAGTTCCACTACATTGAATTGTTTTTAGCTTTCTTAGTACACAAAGCAAGTTACTGAAGTTAAAACAATCTTATATTTTCTGAAGTAAAACATCTTTTTCTCAGACGACCATTATTTATTGTTGATAAGTCATTTCTTTATTAACACTATGTTCTTCTTTACTTATGCATCTTTAATGATAGTAGGCACTAACGTAACCATGGAAAAACCGATGACCATGAGTCAGTGATAGTTCAATTTGCTCAATACAAAGACAAGGAGAGCTTGATATCTGCATCGATGGTAAAACATCTCAATCGACAATATAACTTGCACTTGCTACCTGAAATTTGTACTACATTAAGAATTACTACAATGCAAGTTACTGAAGTAAAACAGCCCTCTATTTGCTTACATCCAGCCTGCTAATTGTGTGAACATACTTCTCTGCACTAATGCATCAGTACATAGTCCTTTTATCATTTGACCATTGTTTCTTCCACACATGTTGGAACATACTTAATAGGAAACAAATTGCTAATGTTGTTCTAATGTGCCTACGAGTAGGAGTGAAATTTAGCATTCTGCATGTCTCCATTGAAGTGTTGAGTGCAGTAACTTATGTCCAAGAGCAGCAAGCTTCAAAGGTTAGTTCTTAAGGCCACTGAGGATGGGACGGATGAGGTCCACATAGATGGCTTTCCAGGGGGAGCAAAAACGTTCGAAATATGTGCAAAATTCTGCTATGGAATGGTTGTCACCCTCGGTCCTCATTAATGTTGTTGCAAAGACGGATGTGCAAAGCAGAGTACCTTGAAATGATCAAGACGGAGAAAGGGAACTTGATATTCAAAATTGAGGTCTTTATAAATTCTAGAATCCTCCAGAGTTAGAAAGATTCCATCATTGTTGTCCAGAGCACAAAGGCAATGTTACCTTGGTCTGAGGAGCTGAAGGTCGTCAGCAGATGTAGGATTTGTAGGAAATTTTTTCGGTGTGTTTACACCTTTGTATGTGGATGCTAGATTCAGTTGTTAACTCGATTCAGTCTGCAACGGAGTGTCTATGTTTTTTCTTCTAGTTTTTTTTTATATATCGACAATGTAATTCTACATGTGAAATGGCTTTACCAAAGATCTGAAACTTCTTATGAAAAATATGTGATACTATAACCTCTAAATCATTGTAGTTTAACTAGCAATAAAATATTTCTACAGAACAAAATAAAAATGGACGTCTCTAGCTCAATCTAAATACGTCTATGAATGCGTATCTATGTTTCTTGGCACGCAATAAAGTGTCACTAGGGAGAGTAGAGACGATATGGAAATGCAAATATGAAAGCGTCTCCAAGCTTGTAGAGACGCAATCTAAACGACTCATATCACTGTAGACACGCTTAACAATACGTCTTTACGATCTTTGACACGGTATGTGGGGAGACGCTCTAGAGACGCTTTGCAAAAATGACTCTATGACGCTATAGAGATGATTGAAAATGTCTTTAACCCATAAAATAGGCGTCTCTACAGGGCTTTTGTGTTGTAGTGATATTCATTGGGTCCACCGGTCAGCCAAGGGAGTTTTAAGGTTTTAAAATTGGCCGCTGCTGTGCAAACAGGCCCGCAAGGTAGTGAGATCGTTAGTGGTCCGAACATTCATCACGTTAGGTCCGAACGTTCACGGTCTGAACTGGTCATGTGTTGGGGTGTTGGCGGCTCCGGCTCATCGGCGACGAGGGCGGGCACGATGGCGGTGTCCAAGCACCAAAATGGAAAGCTCTCGGTGAGGAGAAGCCGATGATGTTGGTGGCATGGCCGGAGGATCGTCGGAGCTCCGGTGGTGTATTGAGCTGGGGAGGGTGAGCACAAGGTGGCGCACGGTGAGGTGAACCTACCGGATCAAGAAGGGGGACCGAGGACCAGAGAATGGTGGTGGAGAAGGAGGCGGCCGGAGTTGGGGGAGAAGGCCGAATCCAAGCTTGGTGGTGACCCAAATCCAAAATGTCTTGGGGGGAAATGCTCCTTGGCGTCGGGGGCGCTCCGTGATGGGGTCGGCTCGACGGTGGCGGTGCTAGAGCGACGAATTGCCGATGGGGGCAGCTTGGCTGAAAAAGGGGAGTGGCGGTTTTCTTGGGTGTTGCTTACCAGTGAGTAGGGTGACATGGGGAGGTAAAAGGAGCACAGGGGGTCCTTCTTATAGGCGCGCAAGAGGATGGAGCTGTTGAGGGAGGCTCGGAGGATGCGCGCGGTGCTGAGGTGATCAAGAAGCTCTGGGCGGCGAGGATAGGGCAGGTGCGAGCTTGCAGTGGGGGAGGAGACTTGATGAGGGCGCTGCTGGCGCACGGGTGATGTCACGATGGTGACTTCACAGTTAAGGCAAAGCGGAGTCTTGGTTGCAATGGCTCTGGCAGCGTCAAAGACAAAGACGTGGGTGCATGGATCGGACCAGATCTTGAGCGTCTTGTGGCAAGGTGGTGAAGGTGATGGGACCAGACGAGGGCGGGTCACTGGAGTCAAGGGCGGCAGGGGGAGTAGGCGAGAGCATGCGGGTGGTAGGGAGCTAGGAGGTGGCGTGGGCACAGTAGAGGCGCACAGGCCGCGCACGGGAGTGGCTCAGGTGGCAGGGGCACTCTGTAACATCCCAAATATAGGTTATGTTTCAAATGTAACCGAACCAGGGTTTGTGTTTCAAATGTAACCTAATATGGGTGTTTGTTTCAAAAAATATAATTAAATGAGTAGAAATTAAAATTTTTCTCACATCTTGAAACTCTTGAACTTTCTATGATTCTTGTCAAGAGTTGTGGAGTTCAAAAACCTAAACCTCTTGTTGACTAAAGTCAAACCCTTATTCAATTTTGTCAAGAATCTGGTATCCAACCTTTGGAAATATTTTTCCTTGGTTCTAGGGATGATGTGTGACCCCTTTGAAAAATTTCATAATTTTAGAAATTATTGAATAATTTTTGGAGCCAAGTCAAACCAATTTGTCAATTGGTCAAACCCTAGAACTTACCCTTGCAGAATTTTTTGGAGAAAAATGTTGTGCATAAAAACCTCTAAAACTTTTATGTAAGGTTAATCCTGGAGTGAGGAAGCTCCAGTCAAAATTTCAGAATTTTTGGAGTTAGTTTGCTACCTCTAAAAATTCCCCCAAACTCAGCCTTCAAAATGAAATTCAAATCTGGAGCACTGTTCCTTGGGTCTGTGCCAACTTCAAGTTGGTCGAACCCAACCACCTCCCAGCTCGGCCGAGCCCTTCCCTCGCGCGAGCATTGCGTGCCGTCAGATCAAGATCCACCGGCCATGATCTTCCCTCTCCTTCCGTCGCCGTCAGATCAAAATCTATGGCCACGAACTCCTCTCCCTTTTCAGCGTCGTGCGCAGCGGCCACGACCTCCCTCCTCTGTTCAGTGCCTTTGGATGTAAATCCTACAGTCCTAACCTCCCTCTCTGTTGTGCGCCTTTGGATGTAAATCCAACGGCCACGACCTCCCACCGCGTCGTGCGTAATGGCCACGACCTCCCTCCTCTGTTCAGCGCCTTTGGATGTAAATCCAACGGTCCTGACCTCCCTCTCTGTTGTGCGCCTTTGGATGTAAATCCAATGACCACGACCTCCCATCGCATCGTGCGCAATGGCCACGACCTCCCTCCTCTATTCAGCGTCTTTGGATGAAAATCCAACGGTCCTGACCTCTCCTCTCTGTTGTGTGCCCTTGGATGTAAATCTAACGGCCACGACCTCCCATCTCTGTTGTGTGCCCTTGGATGTAAATCTAACAGCCACGACCTCCCACCTCTGTTGATCGCCATTGGATGCAAATCCAACGGCCACAACCTCCTATCTATTTTCAGCACGTGACCTCCCTTTTCTTGCCGGAACCGTGTGATGAAGATCTAGCGGTCACGACCTCCCCCTTTCCTTTTTGGAACCCCCGATTCAGATCTAATGGTCATGACCTCCCCAATCGAGATCTAATGGTCACGACCTCCCCTTTTCCTTGTCGGAACCAAGCGATGAAGATCTAATGGTCACGACCTCCCCCTTTATTTATCTAACGATCGTAATCAACCCACTCATGACTGTGGTTGGGCACGACCTGCCCGTGTCTGTTCCGGCTCGAGCCGTTCCATTTCTCTCCCGCTAACTGGTGGGCCTGCGCCGCACCTGTTCTTCTCCTTCCTCAGTCTCGCATGTGTGCTCCATGGCAGAGGGAGAGTAGTGCCTTGTCACCTCTCAACAGCTCTTTTGCTGCAAGCATTAAATGTGGGTCAGTGCTTTTCGCCCCAAAGTCTCGTTTAGAACTACCCCCATCCCCTCCACGTCCTTGTTGAGCCATGGACCGAGCTGTGGGCTAAGCTCAGCGGCTTGAATTCAAAGTTTGGAGCTTGCGGCCGATTTCAACCCCTTTTCGTCTCCGTCGCCGGTGAGTGCTCCATTTCCCAATTCCTTGCTCTGGAACCTTTCTTGAGCTTTAATGGAGCCATTGTGATGACCCGGTGCGGTTAATTTGGCCCAGGGCCTCCTCCCCACGTTGTCCTCCTCGGCGCCGGCAAGGTCCTCCACTGCCAGAGCTCCTCAGTCCTCCTCGGGTCCTCCCTGCACCTAGGTAACCTCCCTTGTAGTCCCTAGATGCTTGGCACTCGCTTGAATGAACCGCTGCGGAGCTCTATTTCATTTTTGCGTTTAGCCGTGGGTGCCGCGCCGCCCCTCTCCGGCTAGCCACCGCTCTGGTCCACCACCGCAGGTGTGAGTGGTACCAGTGGGTGCGCACTGCTATTGCGAACCTGTAGCTGGCTTTAGATGGCACCGTCGTGCTTTAGGTCGTCGGCGTTTCGCCGTTGAAGCCGGCAAGAGCGTTGTCAGACGCGCCGGCACAGTGTCAGCGCGTGCACGACGTGGCTCATCGTGAGCCGTCCATCTTTAAGATCTGCGGTCCACAGTCGCCGCCCCTTTCGCGTGCGGAGATTCCAAACGCGCCGCGCGCGATTCAACCTGGGCCGTTGGATCCAAGATCAATGGTCCACGTTCGTTGGTTCCACGCGGGCGCGTGCGCGTTCGTCCCGTGGGCTTGGGCCGTCTGATGCGATATCGACGGTCCATATTTTTCCACATCGTTTTGGTTTTAGGATTTTCCCGAGACATTTAATTGTGAACCGAAAAAGGTATTAAATTTCAAAATTGCATAAGTATTTCATTTCTAATCCATTGAGTTGGTTCAAATTTTGTTAGCTCTAGTTTGAATTCAGCTTTAATCTAAAAATGGTTGTAATCTTAGTTCGGCTCCAGAAAAGGGAATGGTAAAAGGGTTTAGAAATAGGTTTTAATTGTTGCTCTAAATGTTGCATTTAACTTGTAAATTGCATAAGTAATTCTTTATAGATCCTTTTTGAGTGAATCCAATTGTGTTGGATTCCTCTGTTAGTGCACTAAATGATAGGATAGGTTTTAGGCATGTCACTGTTTTTAAAATCCTTGTGGATGCATTTTATTTGTGCTCTTGGGCATGTCTTTGAAAAATCATACAAAATGCATTCTAGCTCCAAATGAGGTGAACTCAATTGTGTTATTCATCTCATGAGGTGCGTTGCTTACCATAAAAATCCCAGGTGCAGCACCTCTTTGGAAAATTGTGCTAAAGAATTTAATTCGGATGAACAGTAACCGATTTGAATTTTCCAGCATTTTCCAGGCTGAGCAGATTTGTTTTGGCCATAACTTTTGCATTAAGAATCCAAATCAATTGGTTCTTAATGCTAAATTCCTTAAAAATCATGCTATTTCTGCTGTAAAAATTTCAGTGCTTTTGGAGAAAGTTGGCTGTTGAGTATTTTCGGTTTTCCTCGTTCTTATCGGTTCTTTTCGCTTTTTCGTTAGGTGCCGACGAGTGCGTTGATCCCGTGAGTGATCCTCTACAGCTTAGTGAGCAAATTCAGCAAGGCAAGCAGTTTGATCATGTTAATCCCATTACTTTCAAAGTCTAATATATTGTTTGCAAAGTGTATACACTACTACAGGAAGCCTCATCACAGACGGTTCGGAACCGTCATCACAGACGGTTTCCGAACCGTCTATATTTGTTGGTCTGTGATAACAGGCAGTTATCACAGACGGTTCAAAACCGTTTGTGATACGCGCTATCACAGACGGTTTTTTGTTGAAACCGTCTGTGAAGGCTATTATCACAGACGGTTTTCATTAAAAACCATCTGTGATCCGAGAATATCACCGACGGTTTAATTTACAAACCATCTGTGATGACATTTTCCTGAGCGGTTCTTGTTCGTAACCGCTCAGTGATGAGTTCCTGAGACGGTTCTTGTTTAGAACCGCTCGTGATAGCCTTTTCTCGTGGCAAAAAAATCGAAAACTTGCTAAAACTTGAGGCCGTTTAGAGGCCCTAAACGACCTTTTTTGGGGTTTTCATTTTGTTGAGACCTCGCGAAGAGAATTTGACCTTGACTTTTCGTTAGCTTTTCGTTAGCTTTCCAACGAGCCAAAGAACGTCGCAATCGGAGTTCGTATGCAAAAGTTATGATGATTTTACCGAACGGTGCGCGATCTACTATCTATATTTTTGCCCAAACCAAATAACTCAACATGAACTACACACATCACAAAGAGCATCATCCACATCACAAGAGCATCAACTCAAGAATCCACATCACAAAGCAAAGGGGTAGAGAGAGTGAAGTCGTGGGAGGCCGGGCGGCAAGTGGAGGAGGCCAAGGCGACGAGGTCGTGGGAGGCAAGTGACGACGAGGTCGGGCGAGGTGGAGGAGGCCAGGGGTGATGGTTCGGATGAGGCCGGTGGACGATGAGGCCGGGACGAGTTGGAGGAGGCCGCTGGCGACAAGCCGGCGTGAGGCCGAGGCGCAAGGTGTGAGGAGGAGAAACGGCAGAGGAGGAGATGGAGGTATGAGCTGTGAGGAGGAGAGACCGAGAGGAGGAGATGGAGGTTATATAAAGCGAGTTTTCGCAGCCCGCCCATTATGTTTAAATTTTCGCTTCCGCCCAACAATCAAAGACGGTTCTTGTTAAGAACCGCTCGTGATAGCACCTATCATGACGGTTTTTAATAGAACCGCTCAGGATCATTCTGACGGTTCTATTAAAGAACCGCTCGTGACCTGCAGCCTCGAGCGGCGGTGTGGCAAAGGCGGCGGGCAAGCGAGAGGATAGCGAGATATCACAAACGGTTCTTAATTAGAACCGCTCGTGATAATTAATTATCACGCAGCGGTTCTTATTCGTAACTGCGTGATTAAACTGGATTATCACAAGCAGTTTGTGAATAGAAGCGCTCGTGATAATTCCTGCTGCAGTTCTATTAATGAACCGTCAGTGATAGATGACTATCCGCACGGTTCTAAAAATACCGTCTGTGATAGTCACCGCGCCACCCGCAGTCGGATCGATTTAATACGAGGCGGTTCCAAAGGAACCGTCTGTGATGGGGCGTCTACTATAGCCTGTTTTGTAGTAGTGATGTATGCATGCTCTATTTTGTGTTAAATGATTATCGATTAGTTGATCCTATAGATGCATACTCTATAGGTAAATGTTCAATCTCTACTACTAAGCCTAGGAATATCTTGCTGTGATGTAGAGTTCGTTGGATGAGCTCTCATTACTTAGTAGATCACGTGTTGGTATTGCTTAGAAATGCTTAGATCACGGTAGAATTGGGCGGTCATCGACTTAGTCGATGATCTTGATCACACAAATCTAATTATTATTCCATTATGTTCTGTTTTGTTAATTTGTAAAGTCAAAACAAAACTGAAAATGAAAACTATTTGGACTTGGGCACAATGGATGATGATGTGATTGTTGGTATGTGGAATGGTGCCTAACTCAACAAGGACCGAACATCTTGTTACACTAAACCAAGCAATTTTGCGTGCTAACCACACGAGGGTATTGGGAACCCCTCTTGACTAAGTACTTTGGGAGGTGTTAATTGTGGGTCGCTAGTGGTTAAAACTGTTTTTATGAGGGGAAGAGCACCCGCAGTTGCTTAGGCTGGGCCGGTGTATCCTACTCTTCGGGTTGTCGTGACTCTTAATTAGCATCATTCATTGGAAATGTCTCAGAGGACTTAGCCGTGCAAGATACCAAAGGAAGTGTGCTAAATAGCTTGGCTAAAAGGCGATCGACGTGTGGGTACATTGGTACACCTCACAGGTTCAAACTATTCAATAGCTTTGGTCCTAGGTTATGGACACGCTTGGGGAGGTCTTTCGAGAGTTATACTACAACCTTTAATTAAAACTTGACAAGGGTGGTATGAATGGGTAATTCATGCTATTGTTGTTGTCATCTATCTATTGTTATTATGTTGTTATCTCGTTGTTACTTGCAAATTAAAAATGAATTGCAAAATTGCTTTGAATCTAATTAATTATTGCAAATGAAAACTTGCTTTATCTTTGAAAACAACCTCTGACCTCCACTTAAATGAGCTTGCATGTAGCATATGTATAGGTGCATTACACACGTAAGTCTTGCGAGTACATTTTTGTACTCATTTGCTTTGCTTAATTAATTTGTTGCAGAGGAGGTTGATCCCCCCAAGTTATCACTTCTGTGAGATGTGCAGTGGATTTGACGACTAGCTTGGCGGCCCGGTTGGTTGCCTTGTGGGTTAAAGGCACACTAATTGGCTTTTGTTTATCACCATCTTATGACTTTTGCTTCCGCTGTTTAGTTGTCTTTCTTAGTTGTTATTTGGCCGGTCGGCCCCTTTTGTAATAACTCTACTATGTATGTCTTTTGTTTAATCTAGTTCGTGCTTTGGTTCTATGTCTTGTATGAACTTGATGCATGATTTTGTAAAGAGGTATGTATACTGCATTTCTGGGAAGTATACATATGTCGAAGACACGGGTTATTTTGTTTGTAATGCTAGGGTCAAGGGATGACTAAGTATTACAAGCCTAATAAATCGGGGTCCTCACACACTCGTGGTCGGTGCGAGGAAGAAAGGGGCAAGGGGGAGGGAGCCGGGCCAAGAAGGCCAAGAGGAGGAAATGGGCTGGGGCCCAAGGAAGATACGAGCTGAGCCCAAGAAATGGCGAAACAAAATTTGAGAAGAGGCCCAAATTTTGAAAAGAGAGTTCAAATTTGAATTTGAAACTAAGAATTTGAAATGAGGTTCACGACAGAGTTTTGAATTGAGGTAGAAGCTTAAGAGTTTTGTAAATACACGATAATTTGAATTAAGTTTTGAAATCTAAGAATCAAATTGTAATCGCTATTCACGTCCAAAAACGGGAATGTTACAGGCCCGCGCCGCGTAGACTCCCCCTCTTCCTCTCCTCCTCCTTCTCCCTACGTGCTGACCCCTTCTTCCTCTGTGCCGGAGCTGCACCTGCCATTGCCTCCTCTCTTCCCGGCCTCCTCCCTCCACGTCGGCCCGCGCTGCGCCACCTCCCCCTCTTCATCTCCTCGTCCTTCTCCATCCGCGCCGGCGTCGCCCCGCCCTCCTCCTCCTCTTCCTTTCTCTTCTCCTCCTTTCGCGCCGGCATCTTCTTCCTCCGCACCGGCACCGTCCCACCCTCCTCTCTCTCGGCTTCTGGCTCGGGCTCGAAGTTCTCACGCGTGGGCGGATGTCTTGCGCGTGCCTAGCATGGCACTTCACTGTTCGTGCCATGTCGGCCCACTGTGCCATGGTAGCGGCCCAAGTACGGCACGGGCCGTCGTACCAGGCTGGCACGGCCCATGAATAGTGTGGGCCATGCCATGCCTAGGCCTGGCCAACAGTACTGTGCTTCGGGCTGGCCTGGCCAACAAGGCCCATCTAGCCAACTCTAAACGTACGTTACCAATCTTGCTTTCTAGCACTTCTGTCTTGGAAGAATCCATGGTTGCGGGGAGAGGGATGTTTACATGTGTGTGGCTTCTCTTGTGTATACTCCACTACTGGTTTGAGCAAGTGAAGGAGAGGGATGTTGTGTTGCGCATCTATTCCTTTCCACAGACCCATTAAGTTTGCAGATATCTAAACCGAGAACAACGGAAGTCTTGCGATGAAACTAACGAACCCTAAGGCAAAACACCTCACAATGGCACTGGGTCGGTCTGACCACCAGGGATGGACGGTTTGATCAAGCTCTGACTGGTCACAAATCAACATAACTTCTACCCTGGTGATCTAAATCCTTTGAAACTTCAACCATGGCTCATCAAGAAGATCAGGAACTATTCCAATCGACAATGACGACCGAAGCCAATGTTCCACGAATTTCTTGGATGAGATCAAGAAGGCACAAGAACCGAGGAAATTCAAACTTTGATCCAAAAAATAGCTGGATGATGGTCAAGATGACCCTAGATGGATTCCCACATATCCTAGCAAGTTGGATAACAGCAAGAACACTAAAAAAACCAAGAGAACACATAAAATCCCAAAAGGCATCTAAGAGAGCAAGAACAAGAGAGAACTCATCTTGGAGGAAATATTGCTTTGATTGATTCAAGAGATTGTTAGTTTATAGCCATTCCATCATGGAGGGCAAAATATCAACACTTGAGCACTCAATCAATCCATCTTCCTCAAACCCTAGCCTCATGTACTCCACTTTTTCCAAATTAGAAATTAGGGTTTCTACTACGAAGGGTCAAGAGGTTGCAAATCCTGCACATCTTCCTTTTATTGTGGAGGCTACTCAAGAGAGAAAACCTTATCAGGCGCTTGTTAAGCCTACACACAAATGGGTCTGCACTAACACACGCTTATCAAAGCGGACAACAAAATAGGGTTCCCGAATCTGTCTATTCGTGATCTTCATCTTTATTTGACCTAAACCGCCTCTCCTTATGCCGTGTTGCACTGTGGTTTCTCCAAAGGTCACCAACCCGGTATTTTGGTGAAGATAACAAAATACCCCTTCTTGATCCTTCTCCGAACACTGGGTCCAATCGTCGTGAAGCAATCCCACGCTTCGCCATGTGTAGGTTGATCAATGGCTTTCTTCTTGTCGGCACGTCTATCCCATCCGGCTCGCACTGGAACCACCATGGCACTTGTGTCGACCCCCGCGTCACTTGATGCAAATAGTCGTACCGAACCTCCCGTTCGGTTATCCTTGTCCATCTTGCACCATGCTTGAGTCCAATGACTTCACCCGGTATCCTTAATCATTCTGGACCTTAGCTCTCCTAGCCTAGTCCCCGATCATCCTTGCCATTGACCATCGTTGACTCCAAGCCATCTGCAACAATAATAGACCAAGAAATCGTTTTTGGGTACAAGTTCTTCGTAACTTGACCTACATTAGCCAAAACTTGCATCATGCAACACATATGCACTAAAACCCATGATTTTGACCTAACCCACAAAGTTCACCAACACCTCGGTGCATGCACAAATTTTTTAAAATAATATATTTAAAAATAGAATTACAGAAATAAATATTCGTTTAATTAAATTACAAAAATAGGCTTTTGTTGCCAATCCAAATGGCAATAGACCCTTGTCGCCATTTGGATTGGTGACAGAGCCATGTCGCCAGCAATACAGTGGCAAAGGTCCTTGTCACCATTTCAAATGGCGATAGAGGCTAGGCTATAAAAAGGTCAAAAAAAATCCGACCTAAATTCACTTTTAATTCAAAAAAAAAGAAAAGAGGGGGAGGTGGGAGAGGAGGAGACGGGAGGAGAAGAGGTAGTGAAGCTCTGTCCGTCCATAGCCGTGGAGGGGAGAGAGAGGGAGGAGTAGTTTCGGCCGCGCACATCACAGGTAATTTTTTTTGTAACTTTACATTTAAATTCAAAACCTTGGTAGGTTAGCAGCTGAAACTAGTAGGCCCGTAATTTAATGGATTAGATAATTTTAGATGTATGGTTATGTAGTGTAGTTTGTTGTAGTACATCTTTATTAGGCGTTTGTAGTTTAGTTATAGAAATGTGGTTAGTCGTAAAGAATTTATTTATGGTGTAGTAATGGAATGGTTTAGATAGTTCTAGATGTATGGTTACGTAGCGTAGTTCTTTGTAGCAAATATTTTTAGGTGTATGTAGTTTAGTTTTTGATACGTCGTTAATCATGTAGATATTTTTTATGGTGTAGTAATTTAATAGATTAGATAGTTTGAGACGTATGTTTTGTAGTCTAGTACATATTTTTAGATGTGTGTAGTTTAGTTGTAGATATGTTGGATTAAATAAATGCACGTTTAATGAAATTAGAAAAATGAGCTTATGTTGCCGTTTAACATGGTGACATGGCCCTGTCGTCGGTTGGATTGGCGATAGGCGCCACTAGATGCCTCTATCGCCATTTTGAATGGCAATTGGCTTATGAATACGGCTGAATTTGTTTTTCCCTATTCATATTTTATTATTAATAATAATGCAAGCACTGACTTTTATGTTTCACACTATTTCAGGTATGGCGTCATGAGCTCGTCTTGAAGGCCCATCGAGCCATCGACCCTACTGCTGACGCCAACCACCGTAGCCATATCAGTACCATCCAACCCTAGCCTGGCGAGTTACCCATGGATCTTGGCGCGTTGCGTCTGTGCACGCCCATGAGGGCATGGAGGATCGACACTTTGATAACTAAGATACATGAATACCCATTCATGCCGATACCAAGTTCTAACTTAGTAAAACTAGGATCAACATGATGCAAAATAAAGTTCAAATGATGCTTTCCTTTCTGGGAGTTCACTTGCTCACCCTCGTTTACGTACTCGCTTACTTCTAGCAACTTGGAATCTATAGAAAGATGATATCGAATAAACATCGAGAAGAACCGAAGAATTTAAAGGGCTAAAAATGCATGAAAATTCTATAGTAGCTAGATTATGATTTTATATGAATTTAGGTGAAATAAATATTCCATTTGGAGTTAGTACGTGAAAGTTATAGTAGTTTGAAAATCAGGTTTTGGAAAAAGACTAAAAAATACACTTTGGTTACTATTCATCCGAATTCTAATTTTTTGCACAATTTTGTAGAACAGTGGTGGAGAAAAGGATTACATAAACAAATATAGAATAAAAATTTATGATCAAAATAACTTGGTTCGTCTCATTTGGAGTTCATATGAATTAGTTATGCATTTTTAAAGTTTAAAGAATTTTTAGTGTACAAATTATTGTTTTTCGAATTTCCTTAAACATGTAATACTTTTTTCTACCGAACCAAAACCAAGAGCTAACTTTGAGTGGCTTTGCTAGCATGTCCATGACCGTGGACATGGCTATTCGAATAGATTTACGCTCTGCAGAGATTGTACGTACACTTTACCCACATAACATGAATTCTCTAGTTTGCTTGGCGTCCGTCAATGCCACCTCACACTTCCTTTGGTGAGAGGTCTAGAGTACATGACAAGGCCTTTACAAAGCATTACTCCAACGCAGTCCACCCTCGCTAAGGTTTCACCCCCTTTGGACTACCCATTCGCAGGGTTCAGGCCCCCTCTTGCGCCAGGTGGGACTACAAAGGTCATAACAAGACTACCCACCGCATCCACAGGATCAACCGCGATGGAGCTTTGCAAATTAGTCGGCTAGGTCCCTTTGCCCATTTCTCAGGACATGTGGTTGTACGATGGTGGTTAGCAAGATGCGGCTCGCAGACCGGTCCTCATATGGCTTGGGCGGCTAGCACAAAACCCCTGGGCCTCAACCCTACCCGAGTTGAGCCCATGCATACCCTGCACCAGCTAAGCAACCAATCCGCCCAAGAACAAATCCATTTTTCCATTTCTGTTTTTCCAAAACGTTTATCAAAACCTCCATGACAATCCAATGTCATGGCTTTAAAACAATGCACCTTTTGGTCTGCTGGAAGAAACATTCCCAAATCAAGATTTTGGTCTAAGCAAGACTAAGCCTTCATTTTTCAAAAGCCTCTGGTCCTTACTATTGCAAAAACTAGATTTTATCTAAGGTGACAATGAAGTGAGTTCAACATAGACAGGCCATACAATGGAACTAGGCATAACTATGAACAGAAAGATAGGCATTGAAATAACTTAGTGAAAGTAAGCATGCATACATCTTTGAAACTGAACATAAGTAACTTGAAATAATGGGTGCAATATGGTTAAGGGTGCAACTTGCCTTGCTCACAGTCTTGAGCTTCTCCTTCTTCTTCAAGGAACTCTTGCTCCTCACGGCCTTCGCAATCTACATGGTGAAAAACCAAATAACTCAAATAGAGCTCCAGCAAGATCCAAAGAAACTCCAAATAAACTCTAATGTAAAACCAACTGAGAGGTTGGGAGATCAGGAGGAGGTCCAATGAGCTTGCTGGAGAGGTCCTGAGAGCTTGGAGGGAGGTCCAAGAGCTGGTCGGTGGAGCTGGAGAGTGGAAATGAGGAGAAAGTGGGAGAGGATGGGCGGCCCAAGCTATATATAGCTAGAGCCATTGAGCATGTCCCAAGATACGGGTGTTCAAGAGTTGGTATAGAGGACAATGGTAGTAGGCAGGGGATGTGACAAAAGTATGACATGGGTACTACAAAAAGGTGGTAGCATTTAATGTGATACAACATGCATTAAATGTGGGGGAGACTCCTTTGCGCAAGGACTTAGTCAAAGGATAAAAGAAACATAGGCGTGACTGCCAAGTGGGTCCAGTCAAGACCCGATGGGGAGGTCCTGCGAAGACCTTGAGGAGGTCCCGCAGAGGACAAGGGAGGTCCTCACCCACCAAGGAGGTCCTAACGGTTGGATCTCTGAAAAGGGAGGTCCAATGGCCAAGATCAAGTGCAAAAGGGGAGGTCTGCAGAGGTCAAGGGGAGGTCTTCACCCACTAGGGAGGTCCTGACGGTTGGATTAAATCAAGGGGGAGATCTGGATGGTTAGGATCTAATCGAAGGAGGAGGTCTTGAACGGTTAAGATCTCCAAAGGGGAGGTCTGAACAGTTAGGATCTCCAAAGGGGAGGTCCTAACGGTGAGATCTACACAAAAGGGGAGGTCTGGACGGTTAAGATCTCCTAAGGGGAGGTCTTAACGGCCAGATCTACAAGGAGGGAGGTCTGGACGGTTAAGATCTCCAAAGGGGAGGTCTTAACGGACAGATCTACAAGGAGGGAGGTCTGGACGGTTAAGATCTCCAAAAAGGAGGTCTTAACGGCCAGATCTACAAGGAGGGAGGTCTGGACGGTTAAGATCTCCAAAGGGGAGGTCTTAACAGCCAGATCTACAAGGAGGGAGGTCGATGATAGTGAGATAGGAAGCGGGAGCCATTGGATTCCAATCGAACCGCCCAAAGTGATCAAGCCGTTCGGACCACCAAAGCTAGCGCTAGATCTCAGCCATTAAACTAAATCGGACGGTCCGAAATGGTTGGGACGTTCGGACCGTCCGAACGCCTCTACAAATCAGACCATCCAGCAAAGATTTAAGGGCTTAGAGAGGGTGGGACGTTTGGACCATCCGAACGTCTCACCAAGATCAATCCGTCTAATACAAATCGGACGGTACACAAGCGATAGAGGTCTAAATAGACAAGGAGGAGGTCCTGGAGGACCAGGGGAGGTCCTGAAGGACACGGGGAGGTCCAATAAAGGAAAGGGGAGGTCCTAGAGGACACAGGGAGGTCCTGAAGGACACAGGGAGGTCCAATAAAGGAAAGGGGAGGTCCTGAAAAATGGTAATACCGTGAGTTGGGATGGTAATACCGGATGGGCAGTGAGGACACTTCTAGAGAGGATTACAAGGGTTAAGCAACGAACGTAAATCCAAACGGACTTAGTGGGGTTCAAAAGATACAGAGAGTGAGTTTAAATGGATTTGAGAAAGGTTTGGTCTTGGAGAGGTCTAAACTTGGGGAGGAACCACCAAAGGGGGTTTAGACCGGGGAAGGTACAAGCACTAGGGGAGGTCTAGACCTAAGGAGGTTTGGCCCGAAGGAGAGCAATAAAAGCACAGAGAAAGGGGAAGATCACCAAAGCTCCAACAAACTCGACAAACCATCAAGAAATTTTAGTTGAAGTTTGAGTTAGTCAATTGAAATCCATTATGAAATTCCAAGTTAAGCTTTGAATTCTCATCAAAACAAAATGATTCTCTTTTTTTTATTTTGAAATCTTCAAAAAGGCTCTGAAAATCAGGGTGTCACACATTGTGTGTTGGCTCGCGAGTACGGTTGTGTACTCAGGCTCTGCCATTTTAATCTTTTTAGATCCATGTGATCAAGACCCCTGCGACCACTACTACCCAAAGGCTGAACCAGATGGTGTTGAAGATGATGAAGCTTAGGCTAGGAACCCTAGTCGCTTGCCTATGGGCAGAGTGAATGGATCCATTTTGACTTGTTTGGCTTCCACACTCATCTTCGTTTCTGTACTCTGGCTTTTGTAAGGTTCCTGCTTTCATGACTCTTTTTGTAAAACAATTGGCCGTATGGCCTGTTATGAATATATGTATGTTGCTATTATATTATGTTGTGGGTTTGCATTATTTCTACGAACACTGTCCCTAAGAACACTAGTCGCACCAAGCACGGACCACTCTGTGTGTAGTCATACCTCCTACCCTGGGTGTGGTCTTAAAGACCTCCAGGACATCCCTAGACCTCTCGGGACCTACCTTGAACTACTAAGGGTCTCCCAGGACATCCTCTAGATTTTCTAAGACCTCCCATGACCACCTTACTGACCCCCTCCGAGATCTCCCTGGACCTCTTTCTGGACCTCCTCCAAGGCATCTCCAGATCTCTTGGACCTCCTCTAAGACCTCTCTGGGACTTCCCCTTGGAACATCTCCAAGATTGCTCAAGACCACCTTTGAGATATCTCCAGGACCTCCCCGTGGACCTCCTCGGAGACATCTCAAGACCTCCTCTAAGATATCTCCAGGACATCTCCTTGGACCTCCTCAGAGACATCCCAAGACCTCCCCTTAGACCTCCTCTAAGACATCTCAAGACCTCTTCTTGGACCTTTGCTGAGACCTCTCCAAGATTTTTCCCTTGGCTGAAATGATAGATAACATGCAAATCATCATGTCCAAAATTTCAAAGATTCTGTTGATAATGATATATCAAAACTTCACTATCACACCATTGCCATGTGGCACCATGTCAGTGGAAGACATCAAACTTTTCATGAAAAGACCGACAGTTATTAAATACCTAATCCTACACTAGCTCTAACATGCACCAAAGTGGTGGTTGTCCAACACGTGCCAGACACACACACACACACACGCTACTTGGTAGAACTGTCGGTGCGACCTAGGTATACACTTGAGCACTTTCACTAAAATGGAAATGCAAAATTATAGTAGTACAGCAGTCAATGCAATAGAGCCCTTGAACTAAAGAAGCGGTGGCGCTGGCAGCTGAGAAGATCATAAGCTGGAGGTTATAAACATGTGATTATCCCTACACATACAAAACCAATAGCAAAATTTGATGTCGCACCGAATATCAATTTTAGATAATAACACTGTTGGGTTCATGATCATACAAAACGGGCCACATGAAAATTGCAAAGCCAAGGTTCCATCATATTACAAGAAAGAGACAAAGATAGATGCATACATTAATTTCAGTAGCACACTGGCACTCTGAGATAGTAAAGGGAACTAATTAGATCACTGTGTCTACCATTCTTCAAGTATGGCAATATATAGTATCTAAAAATAGTCCTAACGAGTACCTTGTAATATTTTGCTTCTAATATAACCAGGGAGAACCTTTATCTAAAAAGAAAAGTACAAACAGTAAGCCATACAAAATTATGAATTATACCTTAAGTGTCCTTGACAGGATATTTCAAATCGACTTCTCTAAGAGATCAATAGCTATCAGTTAATATGCTTTGTCTAGAAATCACCTACTCAATTGAAAGCTCCATGGTATATTCAACAGCAGCTATAGTAGTACAACTGCAGCAGCACTAATCAATAAATAACATCACTGAATATATGCACATAAGGGGAAACGAAGTAATTAAATCACATTAGCCTCATGTCTACAAATCACCAACTAAAACGATCCACACTAAACACTCACCATGCTTTATGCTACTGTTATGGCAGCAGCTGGAAAATACCAAACTCTATAAGATAGCTAAATAATCACCTCTTCTCTATAGATGGAGGTCAGTTCACAAAAAGCTTTGGATAATCTTGGGAACATAGGCAATAATGCAATATACTCTAGGTAAAAAATAAAGAGTTATACCCTCTTTACATATAAATCAACAAAAAACAATATTGATGCACTAAGAATAGAACTTCAAGTTTAATTTTGTATATGGCATACCAAGATGAAGGTTACTGAAAACACATCCTGCTTAAAACACCAATAAAAAACATACATGGCCTCTTGGTTGGGGCGGGGCAACATGCTGAAGAAGCACCTATTCTCCAATCGCAAACTCTTCTAGTTCGGTGAAATCACACATAATTCTGCCTAGAAAGGCAATGCATGCATTTACTACCTAATGTGAATTATTAATACAACAAGAAAATCCTCATGCATGACCGAACTCTAGTAGTAGTTGTACAACATCAGAGACCAGAGCTAAGTATAAATGTATAATTCTTGTTCAACAATTAGATGCCAAACTAAACAACATAAGGCACATAAAAATTCACATCAATAATATTAGTAAGATGAACTCTGCTCCCCATACTCTTCAGTCCTCTCCGATGTGTTCCTTGATTTCATCATGCAATGGCAAAGACACAACACAAATCCATTTAGACAAACACACATTCCGTAACTACAAAAGCTTGTGAAGTACTGCAATTACACAACTCATAAACACTTACCCCGAATCGATGTCATTCAAATTGGAACAATTCACTGCAGGCTCCTTTCCCCTACCGCATGAAGACCAAAGCACCAGAAATCACAATAAAATCATCGAAATCTAGCTCTTCATCTCATTCTTGGACCAAATGAACCAAAATATCACTTGTCATTGGTATGCACAGTCCTTCACCATGGTTGGCAACTTCTACATTCGCCCACAAGTCCAAGAAGGAGAAAGGTTCTTCTCAATTAGCAGAAGCTAAATGAAATCAAGAACGTACAAGAAACACACCTGCTCCTGCTGGAGTATAGCTACCTTGCCCTTGTCGCACTATGGCTAAAACCGGCTTCTTGAATTGCACGCTGCCAAAAAATCACGACGACAGATCAGGTCAAATCATAAAACCCAAAATCCAAGCATGTAGCGGCGAAATGACAGATGGACACACATGGGATCTCATCGGTAGCCGCCCAACAGGCTCGCTAGACGCCTCGCCAGGGGCCTGATGGCCCAGTCGGCCCTCCTAGCGAAGAACGGCCAGATCGGTGATTCAATATGGTGGTTTGGCAGTGGCGGCATGGTCTAGGGAGAGCTAAGGTTTCGGGAGGATACCGGAGATTGTGGCGGCAGAGAAGGTCGAGGCCATGAGGCAGGGAGCCCATCTCAGCCACCAGCGTTGCCGCCTTCGCTTGCTGCATGCTCCGACGAAGCGGCCTAGCAGACTCAGGTTCGGGATTGACGAAGTGGCAGCGGATGCAGAGGTAGTGGGATCGGCGGAGCTCATGAGTGCAAATTCAGTCAGATCTGGGGCCCAGGCGCAGTAGTCTATGCGACGGCGCTTGCTGGGTGCAGGGGAGGCGGAGGCCGGAGCAGAGAGCAGTGGTAGGGAGGAGGATTGAGCGAGGAAGACGGCGTGTGGTCGAAGTCGGGGTCATAGACCTGGTCGCCTCAGGCGGTGCAAAAGAGCTTGGCGCAGTCGACAACGATCTGGTGGCCGTAGGCGGAGGCGGAGGCGTGGGAGGCCGCGTGGGACGGGTAGAAGACGGCGGCGCAGGAGAGGCAGGTGTAGAGGCGGGAGGGGGAGGGGGAGGAGGCAGGGCAGGGCACACAGCGGGGGAGCTCACGCGGGTCACGGTGCATCTCAAGGTGGCCGAGCGGCGGATGCGGAGGCAGTGGCTGAGCGGAGCGGACGCGAGGTGAGGTAGTGCGCGGCCAGGTGCGAGTAGGGCGGCGGAGGAAGCGGAGCGGGCATGAGGTGAGGTGGTGCACGGGCAGGACGACGGAGGCGCCGAGGCGTAGACGGGAGAGGCAGGGACGAGGACGAGTGGCGGGGGAGGAGGTGGTGGGGGCGAGGCGCGTAGGCGGCGGCTGGGTAGGTGTAGTAGGGCTGCGAGGGCTGGGATGGCACGAGGAGGGGGTGCGCGAGGTGGTGGGCGAGGGATGTAGTTCGGGTTGAGGGGTAGCGTGCAGCGGTTTGGCGAGGCGTGTGAGGCGGTTTGGCGTGAGGGGGGACGATCGTCCGCTGGCGCGGTGTAAACTCTGAATTATAGTAGTTAAGATGATCACATCCAAAACACAATCTGATCACGCAGGCCAGCTAGGTTATTCATTGTTTTCTCGCAAAAAAGATTATTCACTTTTTTGAAAAATTATAGACCAATTGTTAGGTAAACAACGCAGGGATGACCATTACAAACTTGCGTATGTGTATAAACATTATGAATAGGTATTTCCTTCATAAATAAATTTCAGAAAAGAGGAAAGTAATTTGGCAACGATGAAATTGGCAAATGAAAAACAACAGAATGAAATCGGAAATAAGAATACATTTAATGCATCGTCTCAAGGGACGCTACGCTCTGATGCGATGGTGCATTTCAGAGGTTCATGCGAGCCACGTCGCTGGAACTTGGCGAGGGCGCCGGTGCTGGCGCGTCGGAGGCGGAGGTCTTGACCGTCTTCATGTCGGAGTAGACGACGCGGCCTTCGGATTCGGAGCCGCTCATCTTGAAGCTGTTGAGGTGGACGTTGTTCTTGGCGGAGGCAGTGGCGGCGAGGTGGCCGAGGAGGAGAAGGCCCACCAGGGCCAAGCTCACCATGGCCATGCGCATCGTCTGCTTGTTGCCTGCTGCCATTTACTTTGTCTTCTTATTATAATCTTCGATCTCTCTTCTTCTTCTTCTTCTTCTTCTTCTTGTTGATCGATCGATTTATATGAATCAAAATGGGTGTGGGGAAACGATGGAGGTTTTATAGTGGTGGAATCGGAGAAAGCAGACGGCTTTTTCTTTTTTTGTGGTGTTTGCGTAAGAGTAGGCGGTACCTTGCTGGTTTCTGCGTCCTAAATTTGGAGTCCCCATGTATGCGTGGATGCATGCAGCTCTCCTTGGCTGGGAAGAAAATGGCAGGGATGGGTTGTGTTGTGTTCGGTTGAGATAAAGAAATGGGGATGGCAATGAGAGGAAAATTGCACTGAGGTGAGATGGATCGACTGGGAGTTTGAAAAATGGCAGTAAAATAAATCCCAGATTTCTTCCTTCTTTTCTCCAACTTGCTCAAACGACCTCGCGTGCACGAACTAAACGCTAAAATGGAACGCTCTCGTGACGACGATCGCATTGGTATAGCATGTGTTGCATGATTTTTGATTTTTGATTGTGGTTGCAAGGAGGCAAGTTGGGGAAAAGAAATGGACAAGCAGGTGTTTTATCTGCGACTTCTTTCCCCCTTTTGTGAAATCGCTCAAACTATCATGCATGCGAAAACGAATTACAGAAATGGGTTGGTCGTGCGATGACGATCGCAGTGGTATGACATGCATGGCTTGGTTTTGAGTTTTCGGATGAGATTTGAAGGAGAGAAGTGAAAGGAGTTAGCAAGGAAGGAAAAAGAGAGATGACAGGAAAAGAAGGGATACGCGGGCGTATCGCCCGCGGTTGGTCGAACCGGAAAAGAAAAATGACGATACTAACGCATGCATGATGATATGATTTTTCTGATACATGCTAAAACAAGAAATCAAAGTAATTTTAAATTTTAAAAGCAGTCATCCTAACAATTTGATTTAATATTAATAATATTTTTATGCAACTTTTTAAACAACTCGATTTGATTTTAAACGACATATTTTTACTTAAAACATGGGAAAATTTTGAAACACAATCAATTATTTAATAGATCGCCAAATTAAATATTAACATCCCGATTCTGAAAATCGCGGTGTTATAGATTTCCAAAATTCACATTTTGCTTTTTGGCTGGTTAGACCGCCGCCAAAGGCCGGTATGATCGCCAGTCCCCAACCATTCTCTCGGCCGATCTGACCACCACACATGGTCGGTCAGACCGCCGACATAGGCCGGTCAAGTCGCCTCTTCGGTGAAGGTTGCAAAAAACGAGGGTTTCGCCAAAACGCCTCGTCGCAATTGTTAATTGTTCAGCACATTGAGATTAGGAGCATATCCTCATAATATCCACACTTTTGGACTAAGATAATATTATTATATTGGGTCCGATGTGTTGTGGGAAATAGCTACCATTTTACAGTACTCTTAAGTCAAACCACGATTTTGCGGTGTCCCAGGGCAAATGATACAAATTTAGAGTGTCTTGTGTAGCATATTTTGGCTTTCTAATTTTACTGGTTGTTAGTGCAACTTTGCTCCATGTTTGACATGTGGGCGCTAGTTGCGTCCAACGGAGAATTTTCGTTTCTGATTTTTTTTCTCTCCTTGTGCAAGATATAGCTTCCCCTCCATTGCCGATGTAAAAGAGTAAATGCTTACGGACATCTCGCACATCATCGATGGATCGTACCTTTGTATCTTGATACCAATCCACACAACCCAAATCATCATTAAATATTTCTCTCTCCCCCCTTGTGTAAGATATAGCTTCCCCTACAATGCAATTTCAGGCTGTATCTTGCGCCTTGGTCGGCAGGAAGAAGCCGTATCACGTGCAAGACACTGCTTCACCCTCCCTCCACATAAACCAAAATCTGATGTGGCTTGGATTTTGATATGGCTGATGTGAAGTATAGGAGATGTCCTAATAGCTTTAAAGCTGAACTAGGATCTTCTTTCATGCGCATATCTCTTTTTTCATTTCTTTATGCAAATGAATTTCAAAACCAAATAAAAATGAGTTGATCGGAGCTATTCTATAGAATTTCAAACTTGAGATGACTTGCTTGAAGGAAATGCTTATGCTGAAGCCTATCACCCTTTCTGGCTTATAGGGACTTGGGGGAGTTTTTTTTTGTTATATAATCCATTTTTAATAATATTTATTAATAATCCTCCGACCAACTTATTTCCAAATTTGACCTTTCTGGCCACGCCGTTACGGACATAGCCAAAACACTATGTTATGTCATCAATTCTGACGTGGCCAAACCTTGCCACGCCACAGGTGGTGGCACCAGTGGAGTGACCAAACGTGCCATTATTTGGCTTGGCACTGGACTTACCTCGTTGTGTGGCAGAGCGTGGCATTGTTGTTTGGCGCGACACGGATGGTGGCGTGGCCAAAAGGATTAAATTTGGATATAAATTGGATGAGGGTTTAGTAATAAAAATAAAATAAAATAATGGGTTAAATAATAAAAATTGCACGGATTAGGGAGAAGAGAACCAATTCCTGTTCACACAATCTGATGCACGCAAGCCAGCTAGGTTATTCATTGTTTTCTCGCAAAAAAGATTATTCACTTTCTTTGAAAACTTATAGACCAATTGTTAGGTAAACAACGCAGGGATGACCATTACAAACTTGCTTGTGTGTACGTATAAACATTATGAATAGGTATTTCCTTCATAAATAAATTTCAGAAAAGAGGAAAATAATTTGGCAACGACGAAATTGGCAAATGAAAAACAACAGAATGAAACCGGAAATAAGAATACATTTAATGCATCGTCTCAAGGGACGCTACGCTCTGATGCGATGGTGCATTTCAGAGGTTCATGCGAGCCACGTCGCTGGAACTTGGCGAGGGCGCCGGTGCTGGCGCGTCGGAGGCGGAGGTCTTGACCGTCTTCATGTCGGAGTAGACGACGCGGCCTTCGGATTCGGAGCCGCTCATCTTGAAGCTGTTGAGGTGGACGTTGTTCTTGGCGGAGGCAGTGGCGGCGAGGTGGCCGAGGAGGAGAAGGCCCACCAGGGCCAGGCTCACCATGGCCATGCGCATCGTCTGCTTGTTGCCTGCTGCCATTTACTTTGTCTTCTTATTATAATCTTCGATCTCTTCTTCTTCTTCTTCTTCTTCTTCTTCTTCTTCTTCTTCTTCTTCTTCTGCTGCTGCTGCTGCTGCTGCTGCTGCTGCTGCTGATTGATCGATCGATTTATATGAACGATGGAGGTTTTATAGTGGTGGAATAGGAGAAAGCAGACGGCTTTTTTTTTGTGGTGTTTGTGTAAGAGAAGAGTAGGCTTTTTCTTTTTTTGTGGTGTTTGCGTGAGAGTAGGCGGTACCTTGCTGGTTTCTGCGTCCTAAATTTGGAGTCCCCATGTATGCGTGGATGCATGTAGCTCTCCTTGACTTTAAACAAGTTTTGTGTGGCCAATCGAGCACTTCTTCCATCAACTCAACCACAACTTAATATTACTCTACGAGCAAACGTGCACGTACATCTCGCGAAAAATAGTATCTAGCTCTTACATAATTTTTCGGAAAACCCATGTAAATTGACCCGATTATCTAGCCCATGAGAGCTCCTGGCTGTTCTGTGATCTGAATTCTAATAGAAGGACGTTTTGTGGGAAAAATCATGTGCTTCCTCCCATTAGGTATTTGCTACTCCGTGCTTCCCATGTGTAAAAGTTTTCAAAAATTCCAAAACATTATATACACATACACACACTACTATAGAAAGGGTCATCACAGACGGTTCCAAACCGTTATCACAGATGGTTTCTGAACCGTCTGATTTTATGTGTCTATGACAACAGGCGATTATCACAGATGGTTTGTGAGCCGTCTGTGATAAGTCACAATACAGACGGTTTTGTAGTATAAACTGTCTGTAAAGGATTACTATCGTTGACGGCTTCTACTCAAACCGTCTGTGATATGTCGGCCATCATAGACAGCTATATGTACCAACCGTTAGTTATTGGACACATATCACAGGTGGTTAGTAAAAAGAACCGTATATGATTTCTTACTTATCAAAGACGGTTAGTGAAAATAACCATCTGTGCTATCGGACTTATCACAGGCAGTTATTAAAAATAACCATCCGTGATATCGGACTTATCACAGACGGTTAGTAGAGATAAACCGTTTGTGATAGATCTTTTTATAGCTAAAAAAATCTATTTTTCGGCTAGCCTCAGGAAATACTAACCATGCCCTCTAAAAACAAGCAAGCAGGAAACAAATATTCACATATATACAACTCAAAGTGATTCAGCTCAAAATCAATTACAAAAGAAAGTTCATTTGGCTAGCCTCAGGAAATGCTAGCCATGCCCTCTGATCAACAAGCAAGCAAAAAACAGATAAATCACATATGGAATAATTTCACAGATGAAAATAGATAAACAGACAACTCAAAGTAATTTACAACTCAAAATCAATTACGAAGTTCATGTATTGTCGCTAGAGTTACAATCGAATTACAACTCAAAGTAAATCGGGGTCACCAGAGTGAAACTCTCTATTTGGGTTAATGATCTCTGACTAGATGAAGGTGGCTAGCCGTCCTCGAATGTCCGAGAGATCGCCCAGATAGAATGTACTTGAGTTGATTGGCGTGCCCTGTCGCTAGGAGTAAAGTAGTAAGCATATATATTTAAATTGATAATTAGAAAATAATTATTGCGAGATTGACAAACCTCTGGATCCTTCATCTTAGCACTCATGATTTTCTGCATATGACGGCAAACGTAGAATGCACATATGTTACCTTGTAGTTGCTGGTGGCACTATAAATATAGAATTACATATATAGGTATAGTCAGTTCGAAAGGCCAGGTTACGAAGTGTGATATAGGATTATTGTGTTGTAGTGGGTACCGAAAATTGTGTCCTGTGTTGCAGTGTGTCGCTCGATTTCTTGTGTGTCTCTCCCTCGGCAACATAGGCGCAGAACGACCTACGTGATTCCAAAAAGTTATCCTCGGCCATTTCAAACGAAGGAAAACTATTATGTATGGAGGAAATGAGCATACCTATCGAGTACATTTTGCACAAGGGTGAAGTCGTGGCTCTTGATTGTAGGGAATCAAGGTATATTACCTTTGTTGTAGGTGTAAAAACCAAACATGAGTGAGTGGGTGGATGTCGGTCGTCTGACGGGTCATTGTCTATGAGGGTAAAAAATGACACGAAGATTTATATAGGTTCGAGGGTCCGAGAGGACCGCCCTACTCCTGTCGGTGAGCCAACGGGGGGTTACCTCCGGAGAGGGAGCCCCCGATGGCTCACCAGTTTGAACATAATTCTTTATTGCTCAAGAGAGCCCCCCTTGAAATGGGAGATATATGGGGTATTTATAGGCTCTAGGCCTACAAAAATGACCAAAATACCCCTTTGGGGATGTGTACCTTATGAGTACAAGCGAGGGGTATTACAGTCTTTCATGAATATTACAGCATTTCTTGGGCCTGTACACGCGATTCCTCCAAAGCGGGCCCATATCCAGGAGTGATGAATTATTCTTCCAACAGTAGCCCCCCTATCCCTTGGTGTTTTGGGGGAGGGATTGTTTGTAAGGTGACTAAAATTTTCTTAAGTATAAGTCACCATTTTTATCCATTGGATCAATATCCAATCATATGACACACCAATCTCTACATAAATCCAATGGTCACAACAAATGACTTAAACTTAAGAAGATTTTAGGCAACTTAAAAATAGCAAAACTGTTTGGGGGAAATGCCAAAGGGGTAGTCTTGAATTGTGCCTTTCATGCGGAGGTCTGTGCGGCAATAACCCTAGATCGTACTGCACTCCCTCCTTGTAGGGTCAAGTTGCCAGGGCTCACACGAATCTTAACCAAAGGCTTATTTTTTCAGTGCTTTGGCCTTGATAACGCGAACACTGATGCAAGTAATCTATCTTGGTGGTCGGCACAGTTGCTCGCCAGCCTTAATGTCGGACCCGGATTTTGAAAATCCAAATCCTCTGTGAAAACACTGTGCTATTTCTTGGATCAGTAGATAGCACTCATAGATACATTACTGAATCAATTCATACATGACGTAGATTAAACCATTCAAATTTATTACAACACAGAGTGACATAGACCACGACGGGCCAAGTTTTACAAAAGGGGCCGAACAAGGCCAACTTGTTTATATTACAAAAGTGGAAGCAACAACGGAAGCAAAAGGGGTAGAGCACATCTCTCCGCAGGCAAGCGACTGGGGAAACCCGTGTGCGTCCGATATTACCCAAAGACTCAGATAATATAGGATGCACGCAAGCATCAATAGAGTCAACTAGACTGACGCGAGAGTAGAATAGCTAAAGACTAAACTACGCTTCATCATCTCCTGGGCCTCCAACTTCTCGATCCTCATAGTACGCGTAGTCTTCAGGATTTCCTACTTCTAAGGGTTTAGGGGAAAGAGCGAGAATGAGCACAACTTCCGTGCTTGCGAGCCAACACACAATGCAATAATATACATGCAAGACTAAACAAGGATGGCTCGGGTTATTTTATTTGCTAAAGCAATACTTTGAATTATCATAATTACAAATTCCTATCACTTAGCATTTTAACAAATTGCATTTTATTAAAGAGAGTAATTGTGCAATATTTATTTTAGTAGAGGTTCCCTCCGTTGGAAACTCTACCTTATACTTCATTTGATTGGAGCTACCTCTATTATTAATACCGCTGAGCTCGACGGCTCAGGTAAAATCCAATCTCAGGGCTAGGCAAGCCCTCCACATTTTCATACCACCCACAAAGGTTTTGAAATAGAACTAACTCAAGTAAAGTTCCCATGCCCGCCTTTTGATCAGAGGCGCTATTGCTTAAAACAGCTTTAGACTCTGCAGAGGTTGTACACTATACCCACAAGAGATAGTCATACTCGTTACCCCACACGATTCCTTAGTCATGTAGTCAAGCGACTGTCACAGTAACCTTTCAAATTACCTCGCCCTTTCTATCATCTCACCCATATGGGGTTACGCCCATACGTTGCGCGGGATGTCTACCTCAGCGATCTGGAGTAGTTGAACTACACCTCAGTGACTGGTAACTTCACCTCTATCGGTGTCCCATTCAAGCGGGATTGTGTCCACACGTGCACAATCTCATCACCTCTCCAGCGAGATGACTTTCAGGGTTCAACAAATTTACTAAGCCAAGTTGCACTTTGCAGACTTGTGGTTGTACTTATTTTACACAGGAGGTCATGACAAGATTAAGTCCTTAGGGGTTATCTGGGCGGTTTATTTCATACACCAACTCCTTGGGCTACATTAGCACCCACGAATATACCATTTATCACATCATCTGCCCAGATAGGAACAACAATTAGGGTTTTGGAGGAGTAAAATACATCAACTCAACCATCTCAGTAATTTCCCCACAATGACTGCCCAAAACCATTTTTATGTTTAAAGGATGATGTTTGGGACATTTAATGTCTCGGTACTTAAGCAAGACTAGCATGTCGCTTAAGTACAACATATAACTAGTATTACCATATAGTTACTAGGGTGACATGGAATAATGGAATCAAATATCAATGGACGTTATATTAATTAATTAATCATCAAATGGGTATTTAACTACCTTAAGCTTTAACATATATTTGATTAAAGAATTAAAGCATGAAATCTTGGTATTTTAAATGAATATAATTTGTATAAAATGTACACTACTACAAAACAGGCTATAGTAGATGCCCCATCACAGACGGTTCCTTTGGAACCGTCTGTGTTGGGCATTGCCGGACCTGCGGGTGGCGCGAGAATAATATCACAGATGGTATTTTTTAGAACCGTCAGGATAGTCATCTATCACAGACGGTTTGTGAATAGAAGCAAATCGTGAATTATCACAGACGGTTCTATTCACAAACCGCTCGTGATAATCTTCAATCACGCACGGTCCTTATTTACAACCGTCAGGAATATCCTGCACGGTTGTAAATAAGGACCGCTCGTGATTGGGATTATCACGCACGGTTTGTGAATAGAACCGCTCAGGATAATTCATGACGGTTCTATTCACAAACCGCTCTGTGATAGATGACTATCACGCATTTTTTTATTAAGAACCGCTCGTGATATGCCCATCGCAGATAAATTGAGCGCGACACATCCTCGCGACTACTGCTGTGTCCCATCGCCAAGACTGCTGCCATTGTGCCTCTCGCCACTCCCTCCGCTGCTGTTTGGATAATAATCAAGGGCCCCCCCTGCTGGGCTCCAAGATTTGCTAGCTAGCTTCTCCTCCCCAGTGCGTGCCACTTCCCTCCCTAGCTCCTCCAACTGCGGCTCCTCCCCTAATTAAACAGATGAAGTAATACTGATTATCCTTTTTCCACTCTATTGATTAGTGAATTTCCCTAATTTTGCTACTCTGTACATAGACCTTAATGTTTTGTTTTCTTTGTTGTATTCCTTAATCGAAAGCATAGGGTTTAGGTTTTAATTAATACTACTTGATGGGAAAAGGCAAAACGTACGTACATCTAGCTCTCAATTTGATGGACCCTAATTCTAGAAAATGAAAAGAAAAACATGCAGCCTTTAATTAATCTGGTGTAATTCCTTTGTGCAACGATGAGACAAAACGAGTAAGTACGTGCAAAGAAGTGAAAGTCTTAATCAGAACTAATTTCATGAGTAGTTTTCTAGAACAGATTAAAAAGAAGAATTTATGACACACCAAGATAAGTCACATGTGCAATGATCTATTTTATATTTCCTCCATTTATATCCATGAAGAAACGTCATCACAAAGGGTTTGTTGTTTCAATTATATAAACGGATATACAAGCAATCGCGCGGACCAACTTGCTAGTTATTAGGATCTTCCTCTTGTCTTTTGTCTCGTATCTAATCAACAATCATGCGATAATCAATAATTATCCGCTGCGCTTGACTTAGAGAGAAGGTTGGACCCTTACCCTAGCGCCAACACGCCGCCTCCTCCCCATTGCGCCACCTTAGAGAGGAGAAGGAAAGGAGAGGAATCGATTTTCTTCGTGAGCTCCGAGGGTAACGATCTATAACCCTTTATGTTTGCTATAAATTAATCGCTAATCAATTTTGACACTAATTTGTTACATGCGTAGTGTAGATGGATTGAATCGATGTACCGGATGAACCGTGTGAGTCAAAAGTACATTAATGGCATGGTTGCTTTTAGAAGAGCCACGAAAGGTGATATGTTGAAGAAGGAGATAAATTTTATGTCTTGTCCATGCATTGATTGTGGTAATTTGAAGATGTTTAACAACGCGGCGCAAATAGAAGCGCACTTGATTCGAAAGGGTTTCACAAAAGGTTATACATGTTGGACCAGCCACGGTGAAGAGCAGATTATTACACATGAAGTTAGTAATGACGGCATCGCCGAGGAAGTCAACGATATGCCGGATGTGGATCAGATCGCTTTTGATGAGGATATGTCACACGATGACAATCTGGATCAAATGCTACGCGATGCAGAAGAGAACTACAGTGAGAGAGAGTTTTGTAAATTCGAGGGCTTAAGGGAGGACTCGGTGAGACCTTTGTTCCCTGGTTGCAAGCCGAATATACAAGGTTGTCAACCGTGCTTGAACCGCTGAAATTGAAGGCAAGCAATGGTTGGTCCGATAAGAGTTTCACGGCGTTGTTAGGTCTCCTAGCGGACATCCTTCCGAAGGGAAACGTGTTGCCCAAAGACCACCTATCAAGCAAAGAAGGTTATTTGTCCATTGGGAATGGAAGTAGAAAGAATACATGCATGTCCGAATGATTGTATCCTCTATCAGAAAGAGTATGCAGACATGCATGTATGTCCGTGTGCAAAGCATCCCGATACAAGCGCCGAATACTACTAAGGTGAAGCAAGGACCTCTGCTAAGATGTTGTGGTATCTCGCCTGTGATCCCACGTTTGAAGCGCTTATTTGCGAACGCAAAGGACGCAAGATTGCTGCGCTGGCACTCAGAGGAGCGTAAGAGAGATGGAAAGCTAAGACACCCGCCGATTCTCGCCAAAGGAGAAACTTCGATCGAGCTTCCAAGAGTTCGGTCTTGAACCGAGGAACATAAGGTTAGGGTTGAGTACAGATGGAATGAATCCTTTCGGTAACATGAGCAAATGACATAGCACTCGCCCGTGAATCTATGTATGTACAACCTTCCTCCTTGGTCGTGTATGAAGCGGAAGTACATTTTGATGTCACTACTTATCCAAGGGCCAAAGCAACTCGGGAATGATATTGATGTGTACCTAGCACCATTTTGGAAGATCTTGTGACTTTGTGGAACGAAGGGTGCAGGTATGGGATGCGATAAACGAGAGAACTTCACTTTACGTGCCATGTTGTTCTCGCACCATCAATGATTTTCCTACCCTTGGTAACCTGCTTCAGACTTCAAGACAAAAGGAGACAAAGCTCGTCAAGACCGCTTAGATGCTACAGAGAGTGTATGGTTGAACAACTCGCAGAAAGCGTGTATATCGCCACCGTAGGTTCCTTCCTGTGAGTCACCCATACCGCAAGATGAAAAAATAATTCGACGGAAATAAGGAGAACGATTCACTCCAAGGGCTTTTAGAGGAAAGAGGTCTATGATATGGTTAAGGATATCGATGTTGTGCTTGGGAAGGGACGAAATTAAGAACCCATGAGAAGAACATCCGAAGAAGCGGTCAATTTTTGGGACTTGCCTTATTGGGAGCACTTAGAAGTTCGCCATCGCATCGACGTCATGCACGAGAGAAGAATGTATGTGATAGCTTGATTGGTCTCTTCTTTGAACATTAGTGGCAAAATAAAAGGATGGTGTTAACGCACGGCGTGACTTGGTTGATATGAACATAAGGATCGAGTTAGCACCGTAGAGACCGATACAGATTTAACGTACCTTCCCCAAATTTTGCTACACTCTATCCAAGGCCGAGAGAAATGAATCGTGCTGAGCTTGCATGGAGTGAAAGTCCCATCCGTTACTCCGCTAACATTAAGAACCTTGTTTCTATGCAAGATTTGAAATTAATTGGTATGAAGTCTCATGATTGTCATGTGCCGATGACACAAATGCTTTCTGTTGTAATTAGAAGTATCTTACGAACAAGGTCCGAGTGGCAATCTTGAGGTCGTGTTATTTTTTAACTCAATTGCTCGAAGATCATTGATCCTCAAGGACTAGATGCTCGCAGTCGAGGTGGTGACCACTCTATGTCATCTTGAGATGTATTTCCCTCCGCCATTTTTCGATATCATGGTCCATCTCATTGTTCACCTTGTGAGAGAGATAAAGATATGCGGCCCTGTGTTCTTACGCCATATGTACCCGCTCGAGAGGTACATGGGAATTCTCAAGTCCTACGCGACGGAATCGATCTCGACCGAGGGCGATCATCGAAGGTTATGCAATCGAAGAGGTCATTGAGTTCGTGGTCGACTACATGGCTCGTGGAACCGATAGGTGTGCCTCTATCTCGCCATGAGGGGAGATCGATGGTATCGGGACCATCGGAAGGAAATCAATAACTCCCGATCCGATACATACGCCAAGCCCATTTCATGGTCTTGCAACACATGACCCAAGTGTCCCCATATATCAACGAGCACAAAGACATGGTGCGCCAATGTAATCCGCATCGGTCGGAGGTTTGGATCACGAGAGAGCACAACCGCGGTTCAACGAATGGTTAAAGGTGCGAATCATCGGGAGGTCATCAAGTGATGATCTGCCGCTATGGTTGGCACGAGGGCCACAATTTACAATTGTCACATGGCAAGGATCGACATCAATGGGTACACATTTTATACGGCACTCAGATAGGAAGAGCATGATCCAAAACAGCGGTGTCCGTGATAGATGCATTCAAGATCGATGGGATGAGGAGCTCCTACTATGGGCAAATAGACGAGATATGGGAGCTCGACCACGTGCTTTTCAAGATCCCCTATTTTGATGCCGCGGTCCATCTCTCACAGTGAAGGTCGATAAGCACGGTGTCACCATGTGGACCTCGAACGTGTCGGATATAAAGACGAACCATTCGCATCAAGCAACCAAGTTGTTCAAGTCTTCTATGTAACCGACCCTACAGATAAGAAGCGCCACGTAGTTCTTCATGGAAAAAGGAGGATTGTCGGAGTTGAGAATGTAGTGGACGAGGAAGAATACAATTAATTTGACGAGTTGCCTCCTTTCGGAAACGGCATTAGGCTCGAGGAAGAACCCAGTGAGGAAGCTAGCTATATACGCGTCGATCATCATGAAGGCCTATATCTTAATTAAGAATTTACTCCAATGTAATTAATTAATTTATTCCATAACATCATGTGTTGTGGACTTGTAATCTCTCATATATTTTGATGTCAACGTGAAATTGTCATGTGTTGATGTGTTATGGACTTGTCATATTTGATATTGATGTCAATGTAGACGACATTGTAATGCGGAGTATCAAAATTGTCATCATACTTGATTTGGAGTTGAGTTGAATTAGATATGAAATTTTGAAGTCAAATGTGTTATGAACTTGTTATGGACTTGTCATATTTGATATTAATGTCAATGTGTGGACGACATTGTAATGTGGAGTATCAAAATTGGTTTCACTTGATTTGGAGTTGAGTTGAATTAGATATGAAATTTTGAAGTCAAATGTGTTATGAACTTGTCATCATACTTGTCACAAAGTTAGAATTCATATGGACTTGTCATAATTGTCATCATACTTGTCTCAAAGAAAGTTCACTATGTTTTCTCGTGATATTTATGTCTCACCGTGTTCAAGATGTTTTGTCGATATCATAAATTGTCCTCGTGATTTAGCTATCACGCACGGTTTTATTATACAACCGCTCGTGGTAATATTATCGAGCGGTTCGTAATGAGAACCGCTCAGGATAATATATCGCGCACGGTTCCATAATAGAACCGCTCGTGATATTCATATCACGCACGGTTCCATTATGGAACCGTCGTGATATATCGAGCGGTTCTCATTACGAACCGTCTCGTGATATACTTTTTATAAAGGCGAACGCTAGGTTTTTTCTCACTTTCACTTCTCTCCCGCGCCCTTACGCTCGCCTCGTTCGCCTCCTCTAGGGTTTAGGGCTCGCCTTCCGCCGACCACGACCTCGCCGCCCGACATTGGTGCCCCGACCTTGGCGCCCGACCTCGGCGCGCCGACCTCGGTGTCGCCGCCCCGACCTCGGCGCCTGCTCACCTCCCAGTCAGAAGCCCGACGCCGCCGCCGACCTCGGTGTGCCGCCCCGACATTGGCGCCCGACCTCGACGCCGCTGTCCTCCTCCCCTGTCGGCCTCCTCCTCTCAGACCGCCTTCTCCTCTGCAGACCGCCTTCCCCGCGCCGTCCTCCTCCCGTGTCGACCTCCTCCCCCTCCCTCCTCCCAAGATCGGCCTCCTCCCCCAGACCGGCCTCCTCCTTGCACTTGTGAGTTCTTGTGCGGCATCCTCTCTGTGAGTATTGCTCCTCTATGGCAGTTCGGTTGATCTTTGCATATATATATATATATATATATATTAAATATTAGAGTTGGTGATGGTGTGTCCTCCCATCATAAACATCATCCGTCCGATCGAGAAACAGAAAATGAACAGACCGGATTGCTTCGCGTGGCAGCAAACGGTTGCTCCCACTCCTCTCACGCCCCCACTCACCACAGCAGTTGCCCCTCTTCCTCCCGGCCGCCACACTACCCTACCCTCCAACCCCCTCTCCCTCTCCCTCTCCCTCTCCGTCGCATCGCCGCTCCCTCTCTCTCTCTCCTCGGCGCCTCCTCCTTTCCTCCTCTGCGCCTCCCCGTCCTTCAACCCGCGCGAGTAGGGCGACGTCTTCACCCTCGGGCAGTGATTCCAACGATCCGAATCTCGATATGTGGCGCCTTCTTCCTGCCAAGACCATCAAGGTACCCGAGGGCTTTGACTACGAGCTCTACAACCACAACGACATCAACCGCATCCTCGGCCCAAGGCGCCCCTGCATCTCCTTCAAGGACTCGGCTTGCCATTGTTTCGCTACATAATCTCCAAGAAGAAGTACATCCGCACCATCGACGACGATCGCCGTGAGTGCTCCCGCCCCATCCCTCCCCGCTCCCCGTTAGCTCGAAGCGGATGACAATGACGATCGAAAGCGAGGCTGGCCGAGCGACGCGCGCAGATGGCGGCGGCGAGGGCGAGGTGAGGAGGGACATGTGGGGCAGGAGTACTAGATAGCGCCCGCCGATCGGGCATGGGCGCCGACGCCTACTATGCGCACACCATGGCGTTCGATCATGCCGCTGGCTCTGCGGCTCAGGCCGCCGCCACCGATCCCTCTGCGTCCTCGCCTCCACGCGCGCATACGGGACCCCACCAGGCCACCGCCTCCCGCCACCGCGCCGAGAGAATCGAAGCGCCCTCCTCATACGCGCGACCTCGCTGCTCCATCTCCTCGCCCTTTCTTTTCTCAATCCCCTAACTCGCTCAAGGAAAAGAATTGGAAAATGAGTGTTAAACTCAAGATCTTTGGGAGCCACTAATTACCTTGGTAAGCCCTCAAGATCTTCATCAAATTGAAAGTTCACGGTCGAACATGATATGTGGATGTTTATATACACCCACCTTTTTTAATCAAAAGACATGAAAAACCGACACATGGTTCGTTCTTTGTCATTATCTGCAATGACGATATTCCTAGTGGAAATTCCAAGTCTTTTACCCCAAGTATTAAGAAAGAAGAGCTGCTACAATTGCAAGGTACATTGGCTCTCGAGTTTGTGTTAATGTGTAGTTGTTGCAACATGACCTTATGTGATTGATTGTTTCGATGTCCGCAAAGAAACTCTTATAGTCCAAATTTATGCTAAATGGACAACCGAACATTGTGCCGTTTGTCGATGGGTTGAAGATTGGGACTACAATAACTCGCCAAAGAAACCTTTGGGTTTTGAGGTTCTTGGAGATAATGACTCAGCGAGAATATTTATAATTTGGTATACCTATTGTGATAATCGGCTACTTATGCGTAAGATGGAATACAAGATCATTTTGGTGACAGAAGCGCAGGAACATCAAACATGACAGTTCCACATTACTTAATGCCATTTCGTGCATTTTCAAATGATTTAGGTGAAAGTAGGGTGCAATTAGATTATGTTACGCAAAATCGACTAAACTCGTTAGATTTTTTAAATGCAAGATATTTCGAGAAGCTTTCAAGAAGATCAAACATATGTGGCCCCCGAAATAAAGGTGACATTGTTGACTGTTTCTGATACTCATGATGCTATTTGCATTTCCAGGTACATTGAATTCTATGATGCCATGTCCGTCCCAATGGCGATAGCTCTTTCTGGTCAGCTGCTTCTTGGTCAACAGGTGTTGGTTAAGCCGTCGAAGTTGAAAAGAATTTAATTCACCAAATACTTCATTAAGTGCTGTGCTTGGTGGGGTAAGGAAGTTGTATGTTGGAAATCTTCACTCAAATATTACTGAGGATCAATTGAGATAGGTAAAGAATCAAACAAATTATTTTATAGATATATTATAATTGGTTGTGCTTTGAAATTAAAATATTTCTGAACTTCACATGACTGAAAACATTTTTGTTACGGGTGCTGTTGAGTTATCTTTAGAGGGTCAGAAATGTTACTATTGCAGTATTGCTTATATATCCTTGTTGCTTGGTGTGCATGTTATAATGATTTAATGAATTCTCTTTCCTGTGTTTTGAACCATTTGGATAGGTGGAGCTTGTCCACCGCCGCTAGATCCACTTCATCGGGTTAAGTAAAGGTTTTGGTTTTGTTGAGGCAAGTATTTCCTTATGAAGCAATTCTCGCTCTGCTTGTGCATAATTCACATATTCTCACTTGTTCTGTTTCATCATTTAGTTTGCATGCCTTGAAGATGCAAAAGTTGTTCAGAGTTTAAATGGGCAACTTGATATTGCTGGAAGGGTAATTAAGGTAAGCATTTTCTTAAGAGTTACTAGCATTCCTCTTGTTGTTTGAACAGTTCAAATATAAGGGGCCGCTGCCTGACATTATGGTAATCTCTTGTACCATTATTTGGACATTATGTATATTCGTACTCCGCACCAAAATTTTGAAAAAGGTTATCGAATATTGGTATTCAAGATTTCAAGTATTGCTTCCATATTTATTATCTAGACATAAGAAGTTGATAAACATTAGTTATGCACAATTGCACATATTCATGTTTGCTTTTTAACACGCCAATACATCTTTCCATGATGACATGGTCATTTGTTGATTTTGTGTATTTGCATATTCTAATGTATGATTGCTCTCATTGGTTTTGTTTATTAGGCACGGTCATATTTGATGGTAACATAATTATATACATATCAATACAAGAAAAGTTCCTTTTTCTAACACGAAAAGAGCTATTTGTGATATTATTCGCTTCCGGTGCTCTTAAACCTTATTTAACACTTGAACCACTTGCAATAAGGAACAATGTATACTTTAATGAAATGATTTGAACATTTTATGATTGCACATTCAAGTGAATAGTATGTTTGAGACACAGTTAATGCTCATTGCATAGAAATTATTGGTGCAAAGTATGAGTTTTCGTTGCAACGCACGGGCATATGACTAGTATATATATATTTGCAGTGCTAGTTGCAAATTGATCGATGGGCTTTGTTGACATGCTCGTGATGAACTCATCTTATAACGAGATTGAATGTGATAGTTAGTTCATACTTGAGCTCTATTGTATTACTTGCTACCGCCAATATGTTGTACCGTTAATTGGTTACTTTTGTTGAGCTCATAGTTCTATTGCAAATTGATCGGTTGTATTGACTAGTTTGTGATTCTTCTAGTAGTCTCAGATGAGCTCATTCAACTTTTCATTTGCCATCTTGATCTCTGTAGTCAACCTCTGCTTGTTCGAAGTTTAATATGTTTTCAATTAATGCTGAGATCATTTGACGATTAACAAAGTATTGTTTAGAGCTCATGGTTTGAATTTATATTATCATATTCATTTCATGAAGAGTATAGACAATAGGATTGAGATGGTGGTGGATTAAGGAGTGTTAAATTCTTTAGGAATTATGCTTTAATGCTAATTAATTTTGTTGGGATTAATTCTGAAAATTTTCTAAAATCGCATTTTTACAACAATCCAAAAAGAAAGTTTTACTTGATTCTATTTTGTTTCTATGTTGGGATTAAACCTTTGCTTAGCATTTCCTTAAATCGATCATTTTACTTTATTCTAGTTCTATGTCTTCATTAAAGGCTAGCCTTCTCGTACATGAAGCATTAAACCTTTGCTTAGCATTTTCTTCATCGATCCGACACACTTGAGTGTACCTCGCTTCATGCCAATCCTCCACGGCAAGATGAAGCGGATGGTACACTCCAAAGGTGTCTGCTCGGCGAAGTAGGCTCTGCAAAGATAGGCTCGCAAAAGAATTGTATCACTAGTTTCTATCTATACAAAGATCACAAGAGAAGTTGGTGGATTAAGGAGTGTTAGGAGTGTTAGAATAGAAGCTTGTGGATTAAGGAGTGTTAGGAATGTTAGTTGTGCAGATGAGCTCATTCAACTTTTCATTTGCCATCTTGATCTCTATAGTCAACCTCTGTACTTCTTCTTGAGATTAATTGTTTCATATTTATGCTGGAATGTTAGTAGTCAGTATGAGCTCATTCAACTTTTCAATTGCCATCTTGATCTCTATAGTCAACCTTTGTACTTCTTCCTGAGAGCAAGTAAGCGAGATGGCAGAGGCACCGTCTTCGCCGCCATCACCGACGCCGCAGATGGAAGAGACGCCGACGAGGCCGCCAACACCGACCCTGCAGATGGAAGAGGCGCCGACGAGGCCGCCAACACCGACCCCGCAGATGGAAGAGACGCCGACGAGGCCGCCGTCACCGCCGATTTATAATGACACTAAGCGAGATGGCAGAGGACAATCGAAAATGCCTACTGGGCGGTGGTCATCACGAGGTCGCTGACTTTGGGGTCCCTCGAGTCCCAAGAGATCGTGGCAGATTCCGGACCATCTGCGGGATACTTGGAAGGAACGGGTCCTCATCACCACACCAAGGTGGAAGGACTCGATTTAAAGAAGCGAAGGCGCTATGGGGATGTAACTTTCGAGAAGTTCACTATTCCGTACATGTGGCACGCGCGGCGACGGACAAATGATGCTCACGATGGGTAAATCGTGGAGGACCTTCAAGAGCATTCTTGTCACGGCACGTGAACACGGGTCGACGCCTTCGTGCAAGATAGATTCTTGACGCGGAAGCATGGGACACCTTGGTGGCTATGAAAACGCTACCGAATTTAATGAGCAAAGTGCGGCGCACAAAGCTCTCAGACATCGAAACACTCACCAAGACAGACTCAAAGACCGCGGTACGCTGTAAATACGAGGAATGGGCGGCGAGAAGGAGAACCCGTTTCGATGTCACGCACCCGCGTTCCCTAAGTCGTTAAAAGCGAGGCACAAGTCTCGTCTTCGGCAAAGATCTCCTTCACAAACCCGCAGACTGTGAAGTGTCCCAACGTGTGGTAAATATATCGAACTACTAAGTTGTTAATAAGTCCATAACTTCATAGTGCCTATAATAACGTGATGACCTCTTGTAACGTGACTTGACTGCCCAAGCTTCCCAAGGCTCCTTCCATGCAGACAGGGAGAAGGATATACTATCTACGGCCTTGGGAAACAAGGAGCACCCGGGTCGCACGCGAGGCCTTGGGGTTAACGTACCTTGGAGTCATGGATTCGCAGACGACTACTACACGTATAGGACTAGGAAGAGATCCAAGGCCGAGCACGACAACCAGTTGGTACAGATGATTACTAACCAATTTCAAGTAGAGATGACAAGATTGCGAGTCAAATGGATATACTCATGAGCCACGGATGCAAGCCGCCCCGCTAATTTGGGAGCGATCCTCCTCGACGTCGGAGTAGCGTCGCGTTCACAAGATAATTGTGAACATGACGACGTCCGACACCGACAGACGACATCAAGGTAACGACATCTATGGAATGCACCAAAGATAGACCCTAACGACGCCTTAGCTAATTGCGATCGCTTTGTAGGAGCCGACGCTCAGAAGCTCAAGTGAGGATGGATGGGTCCTTTGTATTGAGGGTGCGCAGGGATGGTGTATCCATACGAGGAAGGGGCAATGTAGCACGGTGCCCGGTTGGTGCTGCAGTTACGCCAAGATCCGGTGGATATGGTACATGTCAATTTCGAGCCATCCTACCGACATTTGCCCGAACGAAGAGATCACAATACTAGGGATGCCGTCCTCTCTTTTATCCAAAGGCCCAAGAAGAACATAAATCCCGACCCAAAGAAGGTCTTGCGGATCTCGACACGACCATTCCTCTCCAACGGACCTCGATGACTCCACCTCATGTTTCGCCTCAAAAGGCCACTCTTCGATTCCCGTGGAGAAGACGCCAAGGAACAAACAAAAGCGCGCCGACGTGTCGGTTCGAAGTCGTCTCACAAAAAGACGCCGCCAATCGCTAAGGCCAAATCAAATCAACGAACGTTAAGGCACCTCCAAGTCCGGAAGTCCGAGAAGTCCGAAGTCCGCGATACCCGGAAGTCCGCGATACCCGAAAATACATCATCGAAAACCGCAGTGCTCCGCGATAGATAATGCACGCCGATATGCTTGTCGCTTTGCATGCCCGGTACTTGGACAAGACCCAAAAGAAGGGTGCGACATCGAATCACCGCCGACACGAGGACAAGCATTTCTTCAACGGACGAGGTACTTCGTCGTGGGCTTCAATGATTTATTTGAACTATTCAACCTCGCTGGCCTCGACGCCTCGCTTCTACGATGTTGAACATCGAAGTTCGCATAATCAAGTTCTACATTCATCTAATACCGATAAATATCACAACTCATTGCTTATGTATATACCGCAAAATGTCCGGAATGGAAAGAACCTGGGTTTCTCGACCCACACGTGGTATTGTTGCAAACCATCCAAGAAGACTCGCCCTTCGCCGAGAAATACATAACGAGGTCATTGCTTCTACAGAGGAACATGAAGTACATAGCGGTGCCCTACAACCGTGGGTAAGTGTCACTACTTGCTATACAAATTTCATTTGTACTTTATACGCAAAGACTAACTTAGGTTTAATGACTATAGCGACATACATGAGTAGGTACCATTGGATCCTTTTAGTTATTATACCCAAGAGGAACCATGTGATATACCTTGATTCCCTAAACCGCAACAAGCACGACTTCAAAGACTCTAAGAGGAATACTGAGAGGTATGCTCATTTCCTCCTTACATAACTCTATTGTAGTCTTCATTCGCTTGAAATGGCCGAGGATAACTTTTTCAATCATGTAGGTCATTCATCAATTATGTTGTAACAAAGGAATATACGATGGAAAAAGCGCCTAACTAACACACGGGATGGATTTTTCAAGATCTGCGCTACAACACAATAATCCTATATCATACTTCATAATAACGCGTCTCGAACCGACAATACCTATATATGTAATTCTATTTTTGCGATCTGCCAAAGAAAAAGATGATGAGTTATGTGCAATCTACGCTCGCTATCATATGCGACTAATCCTTAGAGCTAGGAAGAAGGAACAGGAGGTTTGTCAATCTCAAATAATTATTTTCTAATTATAAATTTAAATATATATATCTTACCACTTTACTCTTGCTAGCGGCGTGCCTTGAATTTACAATGTGATGGACTCGTTCATGAAGAGATCGAGGACATTCGAGTAAGCTCTGCATACTTTATCAACTCGTAAATCATTAACGACAACGAGAGTTTCACTCCGTCACCAACCGAGCATCACCCCACTAAAACCTCGCCAACGCAAAACAATTGTAATCTAGTTGTAACTATAGCGACAATACTTGAACAAATGCGATCTTTTGTAATTTATTTTGAGTAATGATCACTTTGAGTTGTCATGGTTGCTTGAATATGTTTTTGTGAATGCTTGAATGCATTTCGTGAATGCTTGTTTTGAGAGGCATGGCTAGCAATTCCCGAGGCTAGCAGAAAACAAAAAATTGCAAGCAAGGGTATGAGCTATCGCTGCATTAGGTTTAGGTTTAGGGTTTTAGGGTTTAGGGTTTAGGGTTTTAGGGTTTAGGTTTAGGGTTTAGGGTTTAGGTTTAGGGTTTTAGGTTTAGGTTTTAGGTTTAGGTTTAGGTTTAGGGTTTAGGTTTAGGGTTTTTTAGGTTTAGGGTTTGGGGTTTAGGGTTTTTTAGGGTTTAGGTTTAGGTTTAGGGTTTAGGGTTTAGGGTTTAGGGTTTAGGGTTTAGGGTTTGGTTTAGGGTTTAGGTTTAAGGTTTAGGGTTTAGGGTTTGGGGTTTGGGGTTTAGGTTTAAGTTTAGTTTGGGGTTTAGGGTTTGAGTTTTGGGGTTTAGGGTTTAGGGTTTAAATTTAAAATTTAAAATTTAAAATTTAAAATTTAAAATTTAAAATTTAAAATTTAAAATTTAAAATTTAAAATTTAAAATTTAAATTTAAAATTTAAATTTAAAATTTAAAATTTAAAATTTAAAATTTAAAATTTAAATTTAAAATTTAAAATTTAAGGGTTTGGGTTTAAAATTTAAAGTTTAAGGATTTAAAGTTTAAGGTTTGAGGAATTTTAGGTTTTAGGGTTTGAGTTTAGTTTAGGGTTTGAGTTTAAGTTAAAATTTAAAATTTAAAATTTAAAATTTAAAATTTAAAATTTAAAATTTAAAATTTAAAATTTAAAATTTAAAATTTAAAATTTAAAATTTAAAATTTAAATTTAAAATTTAAAATTTAAAATTTAAAATTTAAAATTTAAAATTTAAAGTTTAAAGTTTTAAGTTTTAAATTTAAAATTTAAAATTTAAAATTTGAAATTTAAAATTTAAAATTTAAGTTTAAAATTTAAAATTTAAAGTTTAAAATTTAAAATTTGAGTTTAAAGTTTGAGGTTTAGGGTTTGAGGTTTAAAATTTAAAATTTAGGGTTTGAAAATTTAAAATTTGAGGTTTAAGTTTGAATTTAAAATTTAGTTTAAGGTTTAAAAAATTTAAAATTTAAAATTTAAAATTTAGGTTTAAAATTTAAAATTTAAAATTTAAAAATTTAAAATTTAAAATTTAAAATTTAAAATTTAAAATTTAAAATTTAAAATTTAAAATTTAAAATTTAAATTTAAAATTTAAAATTTAAAATTTAAAATTTAAAATTTAAAATTTTTAAAATTTAAAGTTTAAAAGTTTAAAATTTAAGGTTTAAGTTTAAAATTTGAGTTTGAGTTTTAGGGTTTAGGTTTTGAGTTTTGAGGAATTTTGGGTTTGAGTTTAAAGTTTGAGTTTGAGTTTAAGGTTTGAATTTGAGTTTGAAATTTAAGGTTTAAAGTTTAAAGTTTAAAATTTAAAATTTAAAGTTTAAAATTTAAATTTAAAATTTAAAGTTTAAAATTTAAATTTAAAATTTAAAATTTAAAATTTAAAATTTAAAATTTAAATTTAAAATTTAAAATTTAAAATTTAAAATTTAAAATTTAAAATTTAAAATTTAAAATTTAAAATTTAAAATTTAAAATTTAAAATTTAAAATTTAAAATTTAAAATTTAAAATTTAAAATTTAAAATTTAAAATTTAAAGTTTAAAATTTGAGTTTGGGTTTGAGTTTGAAGTTTTGAGTTTGGGTTTTAAGTTTGAGTTTGAGTTTTGAGTTTGAGTTTAATTTGAGTTTAAAATTTAAAGTTTAAAATTTAAGTTTAAAATTTAAAATTTAAAATTTAAAATTTAGGGTTTAAAATTTAAAATTTAAAATTTATTTAAATTTAAAATTTAAAATTTAAAATTTAAAATTTAAATTTAAATTTAAAATTTAAAATTTAAATTTAAAATTAAAATTTAAAATTTAAAATTTAAATTTAAAATTTAAAATTTAAAATTTAAAATTTAAATTTTAAATTTAAAATTTAAAATTTAAAATTTAAAATTTAAAATTTAAAATTTAAGGTTTAAGGTTTGAAAGGTTTGAGTTTGAGGTTTGAGTTTGAGGTTTGAAATTTGAGTTTGAGTTTAAGGTTTAAAGGTTTGAAATTTAAAGTTTAAAGTTTAAAGTTTAAAATTTAAAATTTAAAATTTAAATTTAAAATTTAAAATTTAAAATTTAAAATTTAAAATTTAAAATTTAAATTTAAAATTTAAAATTTAAAATTTAAAATTTAAATTTAAAATTTAAAATTTAAAATTTAAATTTAAATTTAAAAAAATTTAAAATTTAAAATTTAAATTTAAAATTTAAAATTTAAAATTTAAAATTTAAATTTAAAATTTAAAATTTAAAATTTAAAATTTAAAATTTAAAGGTTTGAGGTTTAAGGTTTAAAATTTGAGTTTAAAGTTTGAGGTTTTGAGTTTGAGTTTGAGGTTTGAAATTTGGTTTAATTTAAAGGTTTAAATTTAAATTTAAAATTTAAAATTTAAAATTTAAAAATTTAAAATTTAAAATTTGGTTTAAAATTTAAATTTAAAATTTAAATTTAAAATTTAAAATTTAAAATTTAAAATTTAAAATTTAAAATTTAAAATTTAAATTTAAATTTAAAATTTAAATTTAAGTTTGGGGTTTAAAATTTAAAATTTAAAATTTAAAATTTAAAATTTAAAATTTAAAATTTAAAATTTAAAATTTAAAATTTAAAATTTAAAATTTAAAATTTAAAATTTAAGGGTTTGGGGTTTAAAATTTAAAATTTAAAATTTAAAATTTAAAATTTAAGGTTTGAGGTTTAGGGTTTAAGGGTTTGAAGTTTGAGGTTTAAGGGTTTGGAGTTTATTTAAGGTTTAAGGTTTAAAGATTTGAAATTTGAGTTTAAAGTTTAAAGTTTAAATTTTTTAAAAGTTTAAAATTTAAAATTTGAGTTTAAAATTTAAAGTTTAAAATTTAAAATTTAAAATTTAAAATTTAAAATTTAAAATTTAAAATTTAAAATTTAAAATTTAAAATTTAAAATTTAAAATTTAAAATTTAAAATTTTAAATTTAAAATTTAAAATTTAAAATTTAAAATTTAAAATTTAAAATTTAAAATTTAAAATTTAAAATTTAAAATTTAAAATTTAAAATTTAAATTTAAAATTTAAAATTTAAAATTTAAAATTTAAAATTTAAAATTTAAAATTTAGATTTGGGGTTTAAAATTTAAGTTTGAGTTTGAGTTTAAAGTTTGAGGTTGAGTTTGAGGGGTTTGAGGTTTAAGTTTGATTTGAAATTTAAGGTTTAAAATAAATTTGAGGTTTAAAATTTGAAATTTGAGATTTGAGTTTAAGGGTTTGAGTTTAAAGGGTTTTAAAATTTAAAATTTAAATTTAAAGTTTTGAGGTTTAAAATTTAAAATTTAAAGTTTAGGGTTTAGGGTTTAAAATTTAAAATTTAAAATTTGAAATTTAAAATTTAAAATTTAAAATTTAAAATTTAAATTTAAAATTTAAAATTTAAAATTTAAAATTTAAAATTTAAAATTTAAAATTTAAAATTTAAAATTTAAAATTTAAAATTTAAAATTTAAAATTTAAAATTTAAAATTTAAGGGTTTAGGGTTTAAATTTGGGTTTGAGGGTTTTAAGGTTTAAAGTTTAAAATTTGGTTTGAGGTTTAAGGTTTAGGTTTTGAGTTTGGGTTTTAGGGTTTTGAGTTTAAGGTTTAAAGTTTTGAGTTTGAGTTTTGAGTTTGAGTTTGAGGTTTGATTTGGTTTAAGTTTGAGTTTTAGGGTTTAAGTTTGAGTTTTGAATTTGGGTTTAAAAATTTAAAATTTAAAATTTAAAATTTAAGGGTTTAAAATTTAAGTTTAAAATTTAAAATTTAAAATTTAAAATTTAAAATTTAAAATTTAAATTTAAAATTTAAAATTTAAAATTTAAAATTTAAAATTTAAAATTTAAAATTTAAAATTTAAAATTTAAAATTTAAAATTTAAAATTTAGGAGTTTAGGGTTTGAGGGTTTGAGGTTTGAGGTTTGAGGGTTTGAGGTTTGAGGGTTTTGAGGTTTGAGTTTGGGTTTTGGGGTTTAATTTGGTTTAAAATTTAAGTTTAGGGTTTGGTTTGAGTTTAAGTTTAAATTTAGGGTTTGAGTTTGGGTTTGGGTTTAAAATTTGGGTTTAAAATTTAAAGTTTAATTTAGGTTTAAATTTAAAATTTAAAATTTAAAATTTAAAATTTAAAATTTAAATTTAAAATTTAAAATTTAAAATTTAAATTTAAGGTTTGGGTTTAAAATTTAAAATTTAAAATTTAAAATTTAAAATTTAAAATTTAAAATTTAGGGTTTAAATTTAAAATTTAAAATTTAAAATTTAAAATTTAAGTTTTTGAATTTAAAATTTAAAATTTTTGAAGTTTAAAGTTGAGTTTGATTTAAGTTTGAGGTTTGAGGGTTTGAAATTTGAATTTAAGTTTTTAAAGTTTGAGTTTGAAGTTTAAAGTTTGAGTTTGAAATTTGAAATTTAAAAGGTTTAATTTGAGTTTTAAAATTTAAAATTTAAATTTAAAATTTAAAATTTAAAATTTAAAATTTAAAATTTAGTTTAGGGTTTAAATTTAAAATTTAAAATTTAAAATTTAAAATTTAAAATTTAAAATTTAAAATTTAAAATTAAAATTTAAAATTTAAAATTTAAAATTTAAAATTTAAAATTTAAAATTTAAAATTTAAAATTTAAAATTTAAAATTTAAAATTTAAAATTTAAAATTTAAAATTTAAGGGTTTAAGGTTTAGGGTTTGAGTTTTGAGTTTGAGTTTTGAGGTTTGAGTTTGAGGTTTGAGTTTGAGTTTAAAATTTGAAATTTGAGTTTTAAATTTGAGGTTTAAAATTTAAAATTTAAAATTTAAAATTTAAAATTTAAAATTTTAAATTTAAAATTTAAAATTTAAAATTTAAATTTAAATTTAAAATTTAAAATTTAAAATTTAAAATTTAAAATTTAAAATTTAAAATTTAAAATTTAAAATTTAAATTTAAAATTTAAAATTTAAAATTTAAAATTTAAAATTTAAAATTTAAAATTTAAAATTTAAATTTAAAATTTAAAATTAAAATTTAAAATTTAAATTTAAAATTTAAATTTTAAATTTAAAATTTGAGTTTAAGGTTTGAGGTTTGAGTTTGAGGTTTGAGGTTTGAGTTTGAGGTTTAAATTTGAGGGTTTTGAAATTTAGGGTTTTAAGGTTTAAAGTTTGATTTTTGAAAGTTTAAAATTTAAGTTTAAAGTTTAAATTTAAAATTTAAATTTAAAATTTAAAATTTAAAATTTAAAAGTTTAAAATTTAAAATTTAAAATTTAAATTTGGGTTTAAAATTTAAAATTTAAATTTAAAATTTAAAATTTAAAATTTAAATTTAAAATTTAAAATTTAAAATTTAAAATTTAAAATTTAAAATTTAAAATTTAAAATTTAAAATTTAAAATTTAAAATTTAAAATTTAAAGTTTAAGGGTTTAAAGGTTTAAGTTTGAGGTTTGAGGGTTTGAGTTTGAGTTTTAAGGTTTTGAGTTTGAGTTTGAGATTTGAGTTTTGAGTTTAAGGTTTGAGTTTAAGTTTAAATTTAGGGTTTGAAGTTTGAGTTTGAGTTTAAAATTTGAAATTTAAAATTTAAAATTTAAAATTTAAAATTTAAAATTTAAAATTTAAAATTTAAATTTAAAATTTAAATTTAAAATTTAAAATTTAAAATTTAAAATTTAAAATTTAAATTTAAAATTTAAAATTTAAAATTTAAAATTTAAAATTTAAAATTTAAAATTTAAAATTTAAAATTTAAAATTTAAATTTAAAATTTAAATTTTTTAAGGTTTAAGTTTGAAGTTTAAGGTTTAAAGGTTTGAGTTTGAGGTTTGAGGGTTTTTGAAGGTTTGAGTTTAGGTTTGAGGTTTAAAGGTTTGAGTTTTGAGTTTAAGGTTTAGGGTTTAAAGTTTAGGGTTTAGGGTTTTGAGTTTAAAGGTTTGAAGTTTAAAATTTAAAATTTAAAATTTAAAATTTAAATTTAAAATTTAAGTTTAATTTAAATTTAAAATTTAAAATTTAAAATTTAAAATTTAAAATTTAAAATTTAAAATTTAAATTTAAATTTAAAATTTTAAATTTAAAATTTAAATTTAAAATTTAAAATTTAAAATTTAAAATTTAAAATTTAAAATTTAAAATTTAAAATTTAAAATTTAAAATTTAAAGTTTAGGGTTTAAAATTTTGAGGTTTAAGGTTTGAGGTTTGAGGTTTGAAATTTGAGTTTGAGGGTTTTGAGGTTTGGGTTTGAGTTTTGGGTTTGAGTTTGAGTTTAAAGGTTTAAAATTTAAAGTTTAAATTTGAGTTTAAAATTTAAGGTTTAAAATTTAAAAATTTAAAATTTAAAATTTAAAATTTAAATTTAAAATTTAAAATTTAAAATTTAAAATTTAAAATTTAAATTTAAAATTTAAAATTTAAATTTAAAATTTAAAATTTAAAATTTTAAAATTTAAAATTTAAAATTTAAAATTTAAAATTTAAAATTTAAAATTTAAAATTTAAAATTTAAAATTTAAAATTTGAAATTTGAGTTTTGGGTTTAAGGTTTTAGGGTTTAAGGTTTAGGGTTTGAGTTTGAGGTTTGAGTTTAGGGTTTGAGTTTAGGGTTTATTTAAATTTGAGTTTGAATTTAAGTTTGAAATTTAAGGTTTGAGTTTTAAAATTTAAGTTTAAAATTTAGTTTAAAATTTAAAATTTAAAATTTAAAATTTAAAGTTTAAAATTTAAAATTTAAATTTAAAGGTTTAAGGTTTAAATTTAAAATTTAAAATTTAAAATTTAAAATTTAAAATTTAAAATTTAAAATTTAAAATTTAAAATTTAAAATTTAAAATTTAAAAAAATTTAAAATTTAAAATTTAAAATTTAAAATTTAAAATTTAAAATTTAAAATTTAAAATTTAAAATTTAAATTTAAAATTTAAAATTTAAAATTTAAAATTTAAGGTTTTGAGTTTAGGGTTTGAGTTTGAGTTTGAGTTTGAGTTTAGGGTTTGAGTTTGAGTTTGAATTTGTTTTGGGTTTAGGTTTTGAGTTTAAAGTTTAAAATTTGAAATTTGAATTTTAAAGTTTAAAATTTAAAATTTAAATTTGAAATTTAAAATTTAAAATTTAAAATTTAAAATTTAAAATTTAAAATTTAAAATTTAAATTTAAAATTTAAAATTTAAAATTTAAAATTTAAAATTTAAAATTTAAAATTTAAAATTTAAAATTTAAAATTTAAAATTTAAAATTTAAAATTTAAAATTTAAAATTTAAAATTTAAAATTTAAAATTTAAATTTAAAATTTAAAATTTAAAAGGTTTTGAGGTTTTGAGGTTTAGGTTTAGGGTTGGGTTTGAGGTTTGAGTTTGGGTTTAGGGTTTGAGGTTTGGGTTTGGGTTTGAGGGTTTAGGGTTTAAAATTTTGGGTTTAAGGGTTTGAGATTTGAAATTTGGGTTTGAAAGGTTTGAGTTTTAGGGTTTAAAATTTAAGGTTTAATTTAAGTTTAAGTTTAAAATTTAAAATTTAAAGTTTAAAATTTAAAATTTAAAATTTAAAATTTAAAATTTAAATTTAAAATTTAAATTTAAAATTTAAAATTTAAAATTTAAAATTTAAAATTTAAAATTTAAATTTATTTAAATTTAAAATTTAAAATTTAAATTTAAAATTTAAAATTTAAAATTTAAATTTTAAATTTAAAATTTAAAATTTGAGGGTTTAAAGTTTGAATTTTGAGGTTTAAAGTTTGGGTTTGAGTTTAGGTTTGAGTTTTAAAGGTTTGAGTTTTAAAGTTTGAAGGTTTAAGGTTTGAGTTTTGGGTTTTAATTTAGGTTTGAATTTAAATTTGAGTTTAAAATTAAAGTTTAAAATTTAAAATTTTAAATTAAAATTTAAAATTTAAAATTTAAATTTAAAATTTAAAATTTAAAATTTAAAATTTAAAATTTAAATTTAAATTTAAATTTAAAATTTAAAATTTAAAATTTAAAATTTAAAATTTAAAATTTAAAATTTAAAATTTAAAATTTAAAATTTAAATTTAAAATTTAAAATTTAAAATTTAAAATTTAAAATTTAAAATTTAAAATTTAAAATTTAAA